>PVKU01010419.1:0-52322 GCA_004027475.1 Anoura caudifer | reverse complement strand
GAGGGAAGGAAGGAGGGAAGGAGGGAGGGAAGGAGGGAAAGAGGGAAGGAGGGAAGGCAGGAAGGAGGGAAGGAAGGAGGGCAGGAGGGAAGGAAGGAAGGAGGGAAGGAAGGAGGGAAGGAAGGAGGGAAGGCAGGAAGGGAAACAGGGCACGCCATCTGCTTTCCTTTGATGCCGGTCGGGTACGCGGTTCCTCCTCTGGGATTCGAGGCCGAGGGCACGGCCTTGCATTCTGAGTGTCAGTCAGCACGGCTCTAAGGGTTAGGAGGAGGTTACAAGGTCAGTTGGGAGAGACGAGACTCAAGGGTCCATCTTTCGGAACGAAACCGTTACAGTTATCGCCGCACGCTGCTGCGGGCAGTGTGACGCCTTTCCTGTCCGGTCCATGCCGTGGATTCCCGGGCTGCGCAGGGCTAGTTACACACAGAAAGAAGGGCGTTTTCGGTTGGCAGACGCCCAACCCGCCTTCCTTCACCTGTCCTCACGGAGCTCCTCCCTTCACAAACGGTGTTTGGTGGCATCTTTCTCTCTCTCTCTGCTTTTAATGAAGAAGCAGTCGGACGCCTGCTCATTTCAGACAGGATTCTCCGGATCAGGTCCGAGGTGGCTGCCGGCTGGTGAGAAGGATGCACCGTGCATCTCCTGGCAGGAACAACGGGCCCTTCCGAGAGCGGGAGGCCAGGCCTGGTGACAAGGTGACGCCAGGGAGCTTGCTTGTGCGGGACGGGCCCCGAGGAAGCCACCAGTCAGTCTCCTTGCTGCAATTTTGTGGTGAATCAAGGCTTGGCTGGGACTCTGAGGCCGTCACCGGTGACCCCAACGGGTCACAAAGCTCAGTGTGTAAGGAGGTGGCACAGCCCGCTGTCTCTGTCGGGCACACCATGCTGTACACGGGGCTTTTCTTCTCTCTGAGTTTGAGCTTCACAAGCCACACCGTGAGGTGTCTATCGTTCCCACAGACCTGTCCGGAGTCTTCCGCTGACCCCAGAGTGAGGGTGACCAGCCGGGTCATCGGATGCACGGCTGTTTTTATCAGGGTCCCCTCTGTTCACCACAAATGGGATTATCCGTCTTGACGGGTTTAGAGGACACATTTTCACGCAACCCCATCTTCTCATCAGCCTTGTGATTCTTCAGTTTTGTCCCTAATTGCAGAACCGTGGGCCGAAGACACGGCATCGATCATCCCTGGGTCCGACGGGGCCCCGGTCGGGGCTGCTCTCCCCGACCTCACCGAGGTCTGCAGCAGCACGGTGGGGGGGGGGCGGGTTTCGGCTGTGGCAGGACTGCCCACCTCCATTGCGTGGGTCCCCGTGCAGCATGGACCAGAGGGTGTCACTTTTCTGTCCTCCCCACCAGCTGGCATGTGCAGTGTGACAGAGTAAGCTGATGTCCTAAACGCTTCTTTCGTTCAAATGGCTGTTTAGGGGAGTTGCCCGCTGCTCACTAGCACCTTGGTGCAGGTGCGGTGCCCCCCACAATTCCTTATTCCAAGGAGACCTGGCAAGCTGGCCAGGGCAGGCCTCCCTCTCGGCACACGATGCACAGTGAGGCGACCTGTGGAGGTCCGTTTCCAGCCGGGCGTCTGGGACTTGGTACCTGAGTGTCATGCCCGTTAAAGGAGTCAGACCCCAAAAGGATATGAAAATAATCCTCCTGCAGAAATGAAAAGTTCACGTTCAAAAAGGCGGCTCTTGGGGGCGGACTGCATTGCAATCTTAAGATGCAATGTTACATTGATTTAGTGATTCTCCTTCAACGCAAACCAGTATTTCTTCGGACTTTTAAAAAATTAACAATACTTCCTTTATTATAAAAGTGCACTTTGAGGATAACCGGAAAACACAAAATAGAAAGCTATAAATAAAAAGCTTTTAAAATGTGAACCTGCTAAAATATTCCTGTATTTCCGTTTCACACACACATCCATATGTATTACTTAATTGGGGTTTTCATGTCTGGGAAATTGTGTACCCCAGTGAACATGCCATAAGCATATTCCATTGCATCAATGGTCAAAGCTTATGTAACAAATGCTTGTTAATGGACAGTTAAGTTGTTTTTGAGTTTTTGTCTGATAACTATAACTGCAGAACATACATATCATTTGTATCATATATTCAAATTAATATATAAACATGTTTAAAAATGTCTTTATATAAATATATGGCTCCATATTATAAAAATATGTAATATATTTATGAAATAATTTTCTCACTTTTTATTTGGCTGTGAGATAAAACCTAAAATTTTATATATGACACGGATTTAGTCATATTTTCTTTGTGGTTCCTTGATTTTAGACACAAAAGTTTATTTTCCAATCAATAGCATTTTTAGTAATTTTTTATCTTTCTAAAGATACGATTACCTAATCCATGGGCATGAGGCTCTTTGAGGCGGTTGCAATATTCTGTTGTCTGGGGTGGTTTCACCAGTTCCCACCCCCAGCCACGCTCACGGCTCACCGCCCCCGCACTAACGCGAAGAATGAGAATTGTAAATTATTCATCATTCCATTCTGACTCTAAAGTTAGCGCATCTTACTCAGGGAGGAAACTCCCACGCGCTCAGGGCAGGGCAGGGGCCCAGGCCACGCCGCCGGCTGTTCCGTGGCGTCGTGGAGCACTTGGCAAGGTGAGCTCGCTAAATCCAGGTCACGCGCGGGCTGCGCCACCCATGGCGCTGCGTTCTGCGGTTTGCAGGCCCCTCACCGGTCCGACCGCTGGGCCTCTGTATTTCTGAGGAGTGAACCTCAAAACTCCACAGTAAAACTGGTGTTCTATAAAAAGTGGGTTTTTCTCGAAAGCTTTGACTACTTTGTTACTGAGGATACTGTGTATTTTTTTAATTTAGTTTCTTCTTAACCGATTTCTCATTGAGGCCACTTTCGTTAGACGCCTGTTATTCCATCTCTAGCCACCGATGTCAGAACACGGCTGCGGGCCCGCTGCCTCCGAGGGAGTGGCCCATCTTTTGAGAAATAGAAACTAAAAAGTTGACACAACTTTATTTGATCTCTGAAGCGTTGTTGCCCCTCTGAGCCTCACCCATACACAATAGCACTGTGGGACTTACTTCTGCTTTTTTATTATTTTATTTTATTTAGCATTTCTTGTGTCATTTTGCTGGCTGGCCCACAACTTGCCTTCTTTTCTGTGAGCATTTCGCGTTTCATCTGGATAATGTCTTTTCAGCTCTTACCCCCCACCCCGCCCCCCGCTCATCCTCCTAAGTCACGTTTTATTTCCGTCCCAGAAGGCCTTCCGGTAATTAAATAATGGCGTTTCTCCTGATATTTCTAGGAACACTTTACTATTTTATACCGGACGGATTGGATGCTGTGAATTGAAGTGGACTCCAGGCAATTGCTTACTTGCCATCTTGGTCTGTCGCTGGGTTATGTCCGAGGGACCCGGTCGGGCGTAGTCCATGTCCCGGTGTAGTCAGTGCTGCCGGAGCCGGGACGATCTGCTTGTCCATGAAGACAGCCTCGCAGGCCATCGGAGAAGATCTGGAATTGTTTTTCACGAGAGAAAAAAGGAACAGCTGCCAATACTGTATGGGCATATCGCCCGCGGGCCCACGAGCGACTTCGAAAAGGATGAAGTCACGGACTGGGAGCCCCACTTCGGACAAGAGCGATCTCTGTATCTGGTGACCATGCTTCTATTTTAAACCGGAGCTCTGGGAAGGGGCCGGCCGTCGGGGGGAGCCCTCACGCTGACATGGGGTTCTTGAGCCTTCTCGCACCCAGGTCGCCCGGCCGGCGAGACAGGCCTGGCCTCTGCCTGGGGCTGCGGCTGAGCTGGCGGAGTCGGTGTCCGCCGGGTCCCCAGCACACGGGGGCATCTCAGAAACAGCGGCCCCTCTTCCTGTATTTCACGCTCTGCGGAGAGAGCGATGAAAACTGTAGCCTTTCTTTCCTGTGGTTTTTAAATGTTTTTAATAGCTGCAATTTACTTCCATGTTCAGTGCCTGAATTTTAATGTTCCTAATTATAAACTTCCTTATTTAACTGATTGGAACACACACACACACGAGTTCTGTTTACTCTTAGCCTTGGCACTCACCACGAGAACAGTTTGAGGGATGCTCTTAATTTTATCTGGCCCGTGTTAGCTTATGTTCTTGAAGGCTTGTCAACACTGAATTGGATTTGGAGATGGAAGCTCCGTACCCATAAAGAAATGATGTGGCAAAAGTCCTTAGGAGCACAACTTGCGTCAATTTGCGAAATACTAAGAAAGACGAAAATGAGATGTTCCCCGAGGTCAAGTAATATATTCTTTCAGGAAATAGTCTAAGAAAATGTGTATGTAAGCTTTATTTTTTTTATGTAACTATATAAACTATGTTTTCCACCCTGGTTGCCAAGAGGCTCACAGATGAATATAATGCATAATTAAATGAGATTTTTTTGAAATAGACTTTGTGTTATCCTTGCTAGGTTTCGGTAGTGGGGTTATGTTGGCCTCATAGAATGTATTAGGAATGTTGCTTCTTCTTCAGTTTTTTTGGAAGAGTTTGAGAAGGGTGGGTGTCAATTCTTCTTTGAATGTAACTGCTGTTACTCACAAGTCGAGCGACAGCGGGTGTGGGAGAGGCCGTGGAGGAAAAGGAGCCTCATTCACCGCTGATGGGGATTCACACAATATGAAGGTTTCTAAAAAGCTGAAGAATAGGGCTACCCTATGACCCGGCAATCCCTCTTCTGGGTATCTACCCGAAAAACTTGGAAACGTTGATTTGCAAAGACAGATGCGCCCCTCCGTTCACCGAAGCATTACTCACGGTGGCCAAGGCGTGGAAACAACCAGCGCCCTTCCGTCGGTGGCCGGACAGCGAAGACAGGCGCACACACACACACACACTCAGCCACAAGGAAACAGGAGCTGCTGGCAACAACGTGGACGGACCTTGAGATCGACGGGCCGGTCTACGCACCTCAGAAGCAGTTAAGAACCGCAGGATTGCACTTCTGTGTGGGCTATAAAAGCAAAAGCAACAAATGAACCAACAAGAAAAGCAAGCAAACAAAAACGCGTAGACAACAGCCCAGCGGTGACCCAGGGCGAGGGGCGGGAGGAGAACGAGCGGGTCCAAGACGCGGCGGCAAAGGATGACCGGACGCTGGGTGGGGGGGGCACACAGTGCGAGGTCGCAGGTCACAGAACCGCACACTTGAAGCCCATTTAATCTCATCAGCCAATGCCATCCAATCAATTTAATAAAAAAGGATATAATTTCTAAAGTGTAAATTAATCTCCAACAGCTACTGCGAGTACCGTTTGCTGCAGTTAAACCACCCCTCTGCTGTCACGTGCGTCTCTCTTGTTCTACGTTTGTGCATTTAAAATTTTGAAAGTTATTTTTATGTTTTGAGGCTGTAAGCGCTGACAAATATTTTTGAAGCATAGCACTATTTATAAGTAAATGGTACATAAAATAAGTTAGGCGTAGTCAAGAGTCAATAAAAGTGACAGTTGCCATAAAGAAAGTCTCCTTTTATTTTCTTTAGTTTTGTCCACCTGTTCTGAGAAATAATCGACATCCACTGTGTGAGTGAAAGAGGTACAATGGGGTGATTTACGACATCCGTGCCACCAAATATCTACCCCAGCAACCGTGCTCGCTGTGCAGTCGGTGGTGTTGTGCAGGGCAGGTCTGGGAGCGCCTTCCCCAGCCTCGTCCGGCGCTCAGCCCAGGGCTGTTGACTGCCCGCCACGCCGCGCCTTCGGTCACGGACATCACTCATCTTGTCGCCGAAGGGTCGCACCTTTGACTGCGGTCTCTCCGTTTCCCCGAGTCCCCGGCGACCTCTCTGTTGTAGGAGTTCTGCTGTTTTAGATTTCACGGGTAAGCAGGACACGCAGGGTTGGTCTCCGTCCGGCATGTTTCACTTAACGCCGTCGAGGTCCGTCCGTGCTGTTGCACATGAAAAGTTTCCTTCTTTTTCGCCGTCAGGTGGCGAGCATGCACATTCCTGTTGTTGAGTCTTCTACCAGGGGGCACCCGGTTGCTTCCACGTCTTGGTTTTTGTAAGTAGTGCTTGAGCAGAGAGTGCCAGTGTCTCTTTGAGACACTGATTTCTTTTCCTTTGGATAAATCCCCAGGAGTGGAATTACCCATCATAGCCTAGCTGTATTTTTAGCTTTTTGAGGACCCCCCACCCTGCTCCCCACAGTGGCCACACCAGTCTGCATTCCCACCGGCAGTGCTCGGGGCTCCTTCTTCTCCGCATCTTTGCCAACACTTGTCTCTCGTCTTCTTGATAACAGCGATTCTAACAGGTGCCAGGTGACGGCTTGTGAAAGTGTGAACTCGCCCTTCCCGATGGGTAGCGATGTTGAACACCTTCGCCCGTGCTTGTCGGCCATTTGTGTGTCTTTGGAAAAGTGTTTCATTTAGGCGCTTTGTCCATTTTAAATTACATTTTTATTTTATTTGTTATTGAGTTGTATGAGTTTCTTATATACGTGGTCCAGCACCAATAACGCCCCTTTTTTATTACAAAATCCTGAGCACGTCATTCCGTAACACAATATCACGCTCAAGCACACCCTGGGGCATTCGTGATGAAGTGTTCGAATGAAAACTATAAATGATTACACCCCCATTATGACCCCACCCATCACACTCAAGCAGGCGTTCCTTCTACCGGACCCCGTGGTTCGAATACTAACCCTCGGTGGACACCCGCTTCACCAGCATTCTCTTCACTCTGAGGGTCGGTTCTCATGCGAACCTTGTTTTGTTCCGGACACAGAGCTTTGCAGTTTCCTACGGTCCCCCCGGCTGGTGGGTGTTTATGGTGCTTTTGCTTCTGGCGTCACAGCCAAACAATCATCACCAAGACCGATGTCATCGTGCCTTTCCGCCAAGTTTTCTTCTGGGAGTTCTGTGGTTTCGGGGCTTATACTCCCTATTTAAAGAAGTCCGAAACAAAAGGGTAATTTCTCTTGCCTCACATTCGACCAACCCAAATAAAATTATACGCTTTAGAATTGAGTTGCCTGTCAGGGTTTCTGGACTTGAAAAAGCCCTATGAATATTCTTTCCCTTCTCCTCAAGAGGTTTATATTAGCTAGTCCTCCCTGAAATAAAATAGCAAGTTATTATTTTATCTATTTCACAATGATATCAAACAGTCACATATTTCCCTTTATGATTTAAGGGATCCAGTCTGGAATATTCAATATATCCTACATCAAAAGGATTATCCCTGGACGCTCTAATTTTAAGTGAAATATTAATACTAATACCGCTTACCTCCGAATAGCACCTCTACGTCCAAAGTGCTCGGTGATCATTAATTAATCTCCCACTAACCCTGGGAGGCAGGTCAGCATCACCCTTTCTTCTCACAGACCCCAACGCCACGGAGCTCGCCCAAGGACGCAGGCATTCAAGTTATACTTGACCTTGGAGTTTGAGATCCCGCGTTTCCTGCAGATCACAGAACTCAAGTGCTCGGTATTAATAGCCTAAAATACAGCAGGCAAGAAAGAATCGAAACGGGCTTCTCCGCCTCCATGACAAAGCAGTAAATATTTAAAGCTGACTTTTCCCTACACCTGCCTTGGTGTAGGGAAACCGTGGCTCACCTTGTAAAATCACAGTAATTTCACAACAATTAGAACAGTAAGCCGGTTTCCCCGTAGAAAGGTCCATCTGAGGAAGGGAATGACCTGCTTTGTCTTTAATAATCGTGTTAACTGAAAGTCGGGGTTTTCCCGGAGCCCCTGTGGTCGCCCCCATGGGGCCTTTTGTGACACTCAGCTCCCACCAAGCGGAGAGACCCCGGGCTCCGTTTGTAGCTCTCGGTCCTCTCCGGAAAAGCGCTGTCCCGGGCGCTGCTCAGTCATGTAGCCGCGGGTGGCTTTTGGGGGACTCGGATGGATTCCTTTCCTCCACTAAATGCCTGGGTATCGGTTGAAAGTTACAAGTTTTTGAGAAGTGGAAGTGTTCACTGGGCTTGTTTCTCCGGGAAAGTCTGGCTGGTCCTCAGTTTCACAGAATTCAGTGGAACGGGGGCCAGAGTAACATCCGCCCTGGCCTCGTGTGGGTGCCGAGGGCGGACTCTCGCCACCGCGCAGCAGCTGCTGCTGCTGCCACAGTCGCCCCTTTCGATGGGAGTGGACGGGAAAGGGGGCGCACCGTGCAAGGTTCTTCTAGTCCCTCAAGCGCTGCGCAGGAAATGCCAACAGGGGGGCAAAAGCCAGCCGGTCCCCAAGAGCGTCAGCATCAGAGCCATGAGAAAATGGGCGGCTGTCGGTCCACACACCAGCCTGCGTGCCAGGCCCGGGGAGGGCCGGTGGGACTGGCGGTCAAGGGTCAAGGTCATAGATCTCGCTGGTAAAGGACACACAATTCCCCAGATTTGGCACGTGAACTTCTCTGGTGAAATTTTTCGAGAGTGTCCTCAATGCATGAATCAATTGTAAATCACGATCAGAAAATTTTCACAAAAAGGCATGTAACATATGAAATAAATGTAGAAATAATATTTTAAGTAATTTCAAAAATATACGCCAGTAACATAAATTTTTAATGATATAATAGAGTAGGAGTAATAAAGACCATATTACTTTGGAAGAACTTGGTTTAAGTTTTCAAACACAGCAATTCACATGTCCGTCGATAAATTCGGTCTATTTTACTAGTTGATTTCAATGGCAGTCGGAACTAAAAAACCAGAAATCCTTCACAAAGATGCATAATTCCAAGGGGCACACAGGTGTCACGAGCTTTCCTCCGTACGGTTGTAATGTCTGATTTTCAAAACCGCCGTTTCCTTCTCAGACCGCTCCGCGAAGATCCGGCTGAACCCCGGCCCTGGGTCTCCCCTCCCCTGTTGGGCTCGGCGGCGGCGGCAGCCCACGGGGCGACCGTCTTCTCTGCTCCTTCTTGGTCATTTTTGGGGAAGACGTTTAGGCCAATTGGAGGATTCTGTTCCCATGTTTCTAAAGTTTGCAGCCTTTGACTTTTTGAAGGGGTGATGCATTGGCATCATTTTAAACCACGCATCACAGTTTGAGAAAACACAGTCATCTGTTTCTTTACAAACGTTTACACGTATCTGTTGTTTTATTTTCTAAAAGCTGACTTCCCATCCCCTTGTTAATATAAAACTATCAGTTCGTATGCGTTTGGCTGTAAATGACAGAAAACTAGACTCTGGTGCTTAACTTCGAGAAGGTGTTAAGCCAGGTGATAAGATTTGACAGGAGGAATCCCCAGCTCTGTGATGCAGTCAGGGACCATGCTCGTCCTTCCTTCCTTCCATCCGTCCGTCCATCCTAACTTCCTGTCTCTCTCAGCATGCTTGATTCTGCACTCATGCCGATACCTCGTGGTTGGAAAATGACTGCCGTTGCTCCGGTCATCCCGTGCTCATTCACACAAGCATCCCAAACAGAGAGCAACACGTGTTTTCTTTATTATTATCTTCCCATTACTGTGGGGATGAAATCTCTCCCCTTTAATCTGCCTGAGAAAAAGCTCACAGTAGAGGCGGGCAGAGGTCAGCTCTGGCCCTTCTTCGTGTTCCGTCTGCCGAGTCTTCGTATCGTCTCGAGCCCGAAGTTCCTGAAGCCTTCAAGCCGCTTGCCCGCTTGGCGAAGGTGAGCCGCAGGGCGAGATGAGCTCGGGTGGATTCCGTCTGCCAAGCTTTGGAGCCCCTGCATGCAGAGGTCCAGCCCACCCTCGGGACAGCTGCGTGCTGCGTGTCTCCCCGGGCCGCCTGATGGGGCAGCTGGCGTCACCGTGCAGCGAGGGCCAGGGACATGGATTTCCTTTTCACGGAAGGAGATGAACATCACCCGCCCTTCCGAGGCTGCTTCTTTCCAGCCCCTGGTGCCAGGCACCCCGTTAGCGGCCCTGCAGGCGGACGAGCTACCTGCACACGACCTTCCTTCTGGGTCTTCCTTCCGGTGACCAGGGCTGTGCCCCCCGCTGCGTCCCACAGCCTCCTGCCTCACCCTGCACACCGAGCGCAGAGACGGACTCGCTGCTCCCTCTGGAGCTTACTGAGAGTGGCCGGAAGCGCGCCCAACATGAGATAACGTTGTCACCCGCACACGGAGTCGTACCGGCTGGAGCCCCAGGGTCCCGGCCCCGCGAGCAGACGCAGCAGCACGAATATCCAGGTGTGATATTAGACTTGCTTGTTTTCGTCGGGGCTGCTGGCGTTGAAATGCTAGCTGGCCCTGCTCTTCCCTGGGTCAGGATAAGCGTAGTATGCGGGTGGGGCAGGCTAAGGCGACCAGGTCACGCCTCCCGGGACCCCCGCCTGGACCGTCCGGCTCCCTGGGGTAAAACCTCACGCCTCAGGGTAGAAGCAGAGTTTCTGTTTCCTGAGGTAAATGATGGTTGCTTCGCTCTTTCTTTCAGTCCTTGAGAATCCTGGTAAAGCTTTCGCATGACTTAAATCTCAGAAAACACGTCAATGATTTCACAGCGCCTGACAAACAATTCATCTGCATCTATCTCCGAAATGCACACGCACCTGTGGGACATCGTCCACCGAAAACCCGAATGTGAAGCTCGTAGTAAACCCCAGGCTGGTGCGTCACCTCGTGGCACGGTGCTGCGGAGCGCCCCCTGGAGGAGGGGAACTGGGGATGGCAGGACAGGCTGATTCCCACAGGGCCCTTCCTCGTTCTCGGTACCTATCCCCCCGCAGCCGGCTCACCCTCCTTCTGAGTAATAAGAGGCCCACAAAACACGGTTCCCAGGTGCAGTTTGTGTGACGGAGGGCGCGGCCCAGGCTCATGCCTGCCCACCGTCGGTGTTTTGTACCTGGAAGACAGGAAGACGGCAGGTGAGGGCGTCCGGGGGACCAACCCCCACGTTTTTTCACACAGGAGGGTCCTTTCGGAAAGCGTCCTTTCAAGGAGACAAGCAGGATAAAATTTGAGCCCTTACCCCGAAGCAGTTAAGTAACAGATTTAATGTCATTGTTCGCGTTTAACTGTTCCCATTATCAGCTGGGTGTCGGCCAAATCTCCCCTGCTCTGTGATGGTGTCTGTTAAGCTGTTCTGGAATGTTCTGGATCTGTCCTGGGGGTGGGGTCTCGGGTGCGGGCGGGCAGCGACAGGTGGGACGGCTGCGTGGAACAGGCTCAAGCCCCCAACCCCGTCTTTGACAAGAACGCCTTTGCTTTGATTTAGTTTATGCATTTGACTCTCTGCATGATTTTTGACGGTTTGCTACTCAGATTGGTTTCGAGACCATTGGCTGCTGGTGGATAAAGAGTAAATTAAAAAAAGTCCAGAGGCCTGGCTAAATGACTCCTCTCTTCCGCCGGCGCACTGTTTTCAGGATTGATTGATTCTCTTCCGCTGAATTCAAGGACTGTGTCCTTGCCGTTCGGAGCCATAAAGGTGGAAATATTAGAGGAAGCAGCTCACTCTCTCCCCAAGTTGAGTTCGGTAAAATTTATCCAATGTTAGAGGAAAAAAATGTTTTATTGAAGAGGACTTGGGAAGACAGAAGTTTGAATTGTAAAGTTAACTTAAAAACTTTTTAGATTGGCGTAGTTTCAACTTGGACTTATAGAAGCGTCGCAAAACACAGCGCATCTGGTTCCCACACGCCTCCCGGCCGAGTCCCCCAAGGGCCACCAGCTCACAGCCGCGCCGCGCGGTTAGACCCGAGGCAAAAACAGCCGTGCGCTGCTCTGAACAGACCCGTCCACTCCGCTCAGACTCGGCCGTTTTCTCACCAGCGTCCCTCAGCCGGGCCAGGTCCGGTCCGGCAGCCTGCACTTCGGTCACTTGTCACGTGCCCTCAGTCTGCCACGGTCTCCGGTGCTTCGCGCGTCCGTTTTTCGGGAAGTTCTCTGTGGTTGTGTGTTGAGTGGTTACTACCGAATTTAACCAACTTGTTTGAAAATGAGATTTAATATTAGATGCTATTCAATAATGTTCCCAAATACGGCAGGACAATAGACAGCACAACTTATCCCATATATAGATCTACCTACAGATCTACCTATAGATACATGGATGAGTTGTCAAAGTCCTACTTCTGACTGCTTACAGCCTGTGCACTTGGACAGGTTGTAAGCATTTGGACTCTTCATGTGGACTCTTCATCTTCCCGGTTCATTACCTCTCTTTTGTGATGGCGAATGTCACCTCTCGCCCTGACTGGGCCACGGGCACCCAAAGACTTGCTGCAACTCTACGCTGGGTGTTTCCTTGAAGATATTTTTAAATGAGGGTAAAAAATAAGTGTGCGGAGGGAAGCAGATTGACCCTCCCCCAATGTGGGAGGGCCTCATCCAATCAGTTCAAGATCCTCCTCTGAGTACCCAGCATGCTCCTGGCTGGCCTCCTTTGACCCGGGACGCCAGCTCTCCCTGGACCCGCGAGGCAGACCATCAGCCTTTGCACTTGAACTGGGACATGGGCCCTGTGAAGATTTTGCACTTCCCAGCCTCCGTGATCTTGGGAGTCAATTTCTTAAAATAGATCTCTTTCCCTATGTACATGCACACCTGTTTCTCTAAGGAACCCCAACTAATACAATTATTATACAGTATCCTCTTTGTTCCTAATAATAATCCTTGTCGTAAAATCAGTTTCAATGGGGCTATACCAGCTTGAATTTGGTTCTTTTTCCATTCTTTTCTCTCTTTTTTAAGATTTTGTTTATTTTGAGAGAGGGGAAGGGAGGGAGAAAGAAAGGGAAAGAAACATCAGTGTGTGGTTGCCTATCGTATGCCCCCTCCTGGGGACCTGACCTGCAACCCAGGCACGTGCCCTGAGGGAGAATCGAACTGGTGACCCTGTGGTCCGCACTCAATCCGCTGAGGCAACCGGCCAGGGCGCTTTTTCCATTCCTTACTGTCAAACTTTGTAGGTCATACTAAATGGTGTTTCTTTCTGCAAAGCTCTTTGAGCTGGATTTTATTTATTATCCAGCCTGAAGATCTGGATTTTTTAATGTATGACGATAGCCCATTCGTACTTATTGTTAAACTGACACACACAGGGACAGACGTCCATCACCCTATTGGCGTTTTCCGTTCAGCGCGCTCTGTCTTGGGTCCCTTTTCCTCGTCTCCTGCCTTCTCTCGGATCCGTCCCATCTCCCGCGTGCCTCCTTTTTCCACGCTTGTCTGGGTGTCGCGATAGCAGCCTGTTGCATTCAAAGAATGTCACAGTCTGTGCGGCCTTCACTGAGACAATACGAGGCGTTTGTGATATAGTAACTCGGGTTATAGAGAGCAATCGAGAGGCCGTATTCACAATGTAGCATTTAAATGTTATGTTGCTGACTCTCCCGTGCATGTTCGGCCTCACAAAGCCCAAACTTAATCGAAATGTGTGTGTTCCTCTGAAAGCTTCCCCGTTCTCCCTCTTCGAAGGACCGCTGTCCCGAGTTCGGTCACGCCTTTTGGACCGCCGCTGTCCCGACCGCCGACGCCGTCTGCAGTGCGAGGCCCGTGGGTCCGGTCCTCCCTCGCGCCGTCCTGTGCGCCACGCCTGCCCCCCCTGAAGTCACCTCCCCGCTCCGCCGCGGTTCTGGAGCGTGTCTGGAAATGCCAGCGTCTCTGAGGTGGTTTGTCTGCAAATGGCCGTATTTTCGCTCAGATTCACACGATTATTTTTGAGGGTAGAGACTTGTGCATTTTTATTTTTTTCACAGCCCTTCAAACGCATCACTCAGTTGCCAGGCAGCTTATTGTGTTAAGAAATTTTTTTCTCAGCCGTTGGGTTTGTTTTACTGGCAATCTTTCCGGCAGGACTGGTTGACGGCTGTCAGAGCTGCCTCTCTCTTCAACGATGCTTTTGAAGAATGGGTTCAGATTGGCAGCAAGGTGGGAAGACAGCGCCAAGTTCCGTTTTCCCTGTGGTCCTCGCCCGCATTGGCAGGGTCGGCACAGCCGGAAGCCACGCGGGTGCATCACTGAACCTGCAAACTGCGCGCGGTGTCCGCTCCCTCCACACCTGGGCTGCGTTTCCCGCGATTCCCGCTCTGCCCCAGGGTCCTGTCCAGGACACTGTGTCGCCCCGGGTCCTGTGGCTCCCACCCCCCCATCGGCTGTGGCAGTCCCTCACCTTGTCCTTCACCGCGGACAGCCTTGCAGGGGACGGGTCGGACCCCGTGTCCGATGGCCCTCAGCCGGGGCTTGGCTGATGTTTCCCTCACGAGAATTTCCTCCTCTGGGGAGGGAAAGTGACGCCTGGGTCCCCTCCTCTCCAGGGGACTTCACGTCGGCATCACCTGTTACCGATGACTGTGACCTTGGTCACTTCCTCCCTCCCAGGCAGCGAGGCGCCACGTGCTGCCGGCACTCATGTTGGGGGTGGGGCGGAGAAGGAAGCTTACACCTGCGTTTCTTTGTATCATCCTGTCTTTGTTATGGCTTCTGGTTTTTAGTGAGTAAGCGGCTTAGACCTCGGGTCCTTTGCTCACAGGGCGGCACTGTGCCCGGTTCCCAAGGTTTCTGATTCTCATCGTCGCCACGTTACAGAAGAGCCGTGGGCTTCCCCGCCACACACCTCCTGTCCGCCCTGGAACTCCACGGCGCCCGGCACGCAGGCTGCGCGGGGACAGGTGACTTACTTTGCAATGATCTCAGCGCAGAGTGCTGAAATGAAGACAAAGGAAAACCTCCCCCCCCCTGCTGTGTCCCTTTGAGCTCAGGAAGGGGCCCTCCAGCCTGTCCCCCAGGGGCTGACTGATGGTGGGGCCCCCGGAGGCGCCCAGGCCCCCAGCATTGCCAGTTGCTTGTGCACGCAAAGGTCTCACATCTCCCCAGCGATGCGGCTTGAGGCTGGCCACACGCTCGCCGAGTGTCCGAGGACAGAGCCTCTGCGCTCTGTCCCCATCGATCTCCTGTCATTCACCAGTGAGTGGCCGTGTTGGACACGGCCCCTGGGCATCTTTCCAACGCAAAGCCACTTAGCACGAACACTGCGGCGCCTCCTCTGGCTTTTCTGCAAGCCTTCATGAAACCCACTTAAAAACCTGCCTGGCATCCTGGCCTGCTCTCCGGATAGCCTCAGCTTTGACCTCCGACCTCTGCGAGACCACAGGTGCCGCGGCACCACGCAGTGGTAATTTTTTCCCGTGGTAGGTACGTCTCGGGTCGTAGATGAGACACACGAAAGATGGTGATTTTTTTCACAGTTGAAGAGCAGAGGTGCTCTGGTATGATGCATCTGTCGTCAGTATTCCGTAGTCCAAGATGAACCGTCTGATCTTCTCGTTGCCGTTTAAATTCCAGGGGGAGGAGGGGCCTGAGAGGTGAGCACACGCCATCCTCACGTTCGGAAGCAAACCTTTCAGGAGTTAAAATGGGGGTGCAGGGGTGTTCATCCAGCACCCAGTGGCGGCCCCGCCCCCAGGGAGGGGCGCACGTGGCTCAGGGCCCTGCCGCGCCCACCAGAGGCGAGAGCCCGGCTCAGGGAGGGGTCGCGCCAGGCCGCCTCCTCGCCAGCCGTGGGCGCTTCCTTGAAGCTGTCTTCCTCGTTTGCTTCTCACGAGCACATCAGGTACGGGAACACCCATCGCTTCTTTGGAAGGAAGTGCACATCTCATGGTGGAAATGGTCATGCATCTACCCGCAGGTCCAGGTGCTTGGCCGATGGCTTCGGAGGAGAGGGCCGGTCCCTGAGAGAGCAAGGGAGGGGACAGGAGGGAGGGGACACAGGCGCCACGGGGCCGGCTTGCTCTCACCGCCCCTGCTCAGACGTGGGGCTGCTGCCCTGGCGCCGTGTGGGGCGATGTCAGGGAGGGCGGAGGGGGGCCAGAGCGCGGAAGGAGGGTCAGGGGGTGGGGGTGGGGGCACGGAAGGAGGCCTCAGGGGTGTGGTCTGGGTGCTCCGCCTCGCCACGGGGATGTCCCGACACAGGCTTCCCGATGTGCTCACCTTCGCAGGGCAGACTCAGCGTGTGCGGTGGTGACTGTTCACAGAGAAAGCCCGGGAGTTTGCGCCGCTCCCCGTGGAGACCAGCGGAGGTCGGCCCGCTTCGGCCATTAAGATTTCGAAGGTGCCCGGTGGGATTACTTTCCACAGTAAGAGGTTGGCTTCCACTGGCATTTAGAAAAGATTAAAAAAACACACACATAGAAGAAGACTCAGTTCCCATGGCCAACCTTACAAAAACCAAACTTCCAGCACAGCCACAGATGGCCGGTCTCAGCACACTGCCCGTGGGACACGCCTGCGCCTCACCGGGTCTGCCTGGCCTGCCTGCTGTCCCCGCCGCGGGGGAGGGGCAGGCGCTGCAGCTCGCCCTCCCGGCGGCGACTCAACACCGACGCCCGGAGCTCCCCGAGCAGATCACCCCCGCGCGCGGGGTCTGCAGGCATCCAGAGGAGCTTCCGGTGAGCACCCAGCGGGTCACCGCGGACTCTTCTCGGCACCTTAGCAGGTCCACAGGGCTTTTCCCGGAGGGACCTTCGGCGCGTCTTTCTATCCATCCCAAAGGGGCTTGTGAAGGGTTCACCGATGCGAAGGATCCAGCAGGAAGAATTTTAACCTTTATTTCCTGCAATAGGGCCCTGGCCCGAGGCCTGAGCGTGTCCGGCCGCCTCACCCTCACTCAGCCCGTTGCCTGGCTCAGCGGCCACTTCGGGCCGGTGGCCACCGTGCCGGATTTCGCCCCCACGGACAGAGCAGCTGAGGTCCCACGCGCCTGCGTCGCGTCATCTGGCGTCTGGGAGCACATCGCTTTCCTTCTCTCTTCTGAAGTCACGTCAGTCGATCAAGGGGACGGGTCTGGAGCCCCTTGGAGAAGCGGCTCGAAGTCTTGGGGCCCCAGCTCATTTCCAGGCTGTGGTGCTGGCAGGAAACCTTACCCTCCTCATTCCAGACGTTTCCGGAACGTTGTGGACCTGAGTGGAATGATGCCCGTGGAAACCGGAAGTCCCCGCGGTTGGCGCGGTGGAAGCGTGCGTTATTCTTTGCCATCACGGAGAGATTCCACAAACACCGCTCACACAAGCTCAGTGTATGGATATTTGCACACACACACACACACTCACACACACACTCTTGCCTCTAGGAGGGTTCATAAAACTCACAGGGTGTTCATTGATTTTTGTCTTAGTGTAAAAAAAGAAGGCAATAAATGTACCTGGTGATAAAAACACTTAAAAACTCCCCTTTACCAATAAAAATATGTGTAACTACTCAGGACATTGGCATCCTGATGAAAATGTCAGAAACATCCGATTCCCTCTTCCTTCTAAACAAGGGGCACACTTTTGGCTCCCGGGAACGCCATGACTCTTAGAAACACGAAGATTTTCTTAAATGGCAACAGGAAACGAACCCGTGCCTGTCACAGGCGTGGTCACCGTAGAGAGCGGTCACCCCGCCACCGATGTTGGCAGACGGGTGTGCAGACTCGGCGCTCCGAACGTTCACTGTGAGGACCAGCAGCCCACGTCTGCCTTTCGGCCAGAGGGGTCAAACGTCCCTCGGGACAACATGACTTTGTTTTCTGCTTTGACTCGACCTCGTGGCATTTTCTGACTCCTGGTGGCAGTGTGGCTGGAAAGAGAAGTTCATGTGAGACTTGGCGCAGTCACCTGGCTTCTCCGAGTCTCCGCGTCTTCCCGGTCACAGCTCGATGGGGCCGTTCATGGTGCGGTGAGGCCCCGTGAGCCGAAGTCTCCCATGCCCGCATTCCACCAGGCCTTCAAAATATCAGTGTTTTCCTCTTTGGGGTGTGTGTGGGGGGGGACTTAAACATTTCCGAAGTTGTCACTTGCTGCATTTTACTTAATTCCTGAGCGTGTAAATGAAACACTACTAGTGAACGATGTTTGCAAAAGGTGCGACTTCAAGAGTAAAGTTTTCACTCTCAGCAGAGTGGGAAGGAAATACAAGTCCTTTGAATACATTGATTTAATCGCCCCCCATGGAAACCCTCAGGTCTGTGTTCAGTATCCACCAGGATTCTTTCCTCCTTAAAATCCTTCAGCTACACAAGGCTCACACACGCTCACACATGCACATACACGCAGCCACGCTCTCCTGAGGAGTGGAAACCAGGACGCGCCGTGCACAGGTGCACAGATGACACAGCTCACAGTTCCAGGCGCGGTGCATGACTCGATCGCCTGCGGTCACGAGGGGCTGAGGACCAGGTCGCCGCGCTAACCCGGAGCCGCGAGCACCTTCCCAGTGGAACCATGCGATTGCGGGGAGGCTCCGAGGAAGCGTTCGAGTGTTGGAAACAATTTCCTTATTACAGGAAACAATCGCAAAGACACCTTGCTAGCGTCTTTCCGTGTTGTGCGTGTGGTTTGAAGTTAACACGACTTAAACAAGGAGGAAGGCTGTTCGCTTGTACAGCCCTTCCCAAATCAGCAGACACGGTAAAATAGAAACATGTCTTCTCGGTGACCATGGAGGCGTTTGAGAGCACGCACGCACCTGGGCTGGCTGTGCTCACATCGCTGTTGATTTCTGTGGACCCTCTTTCATAGTAATTTATTTAGATTTCCTGATATAGACTCCAATATCAGATGCCCAACAAATTACACTGAGACGAAACCAGATATTTTAATGTATGTTAAACAGTTGTTAAATTACCCACAGTGGCTTATCTCCTCTGAAATTTGCTGATCCTGCTCCTGAATGCTAATCACGGTCTCTGGCTCTTCATTTAAATTGTTTAATCTTATATCTGCTCAGGAATTACGGCCGTGCAGCCCGGTGAAGCTTATTCCAAGCTTCCTTGAATGTTGGTGCCAGTGGAAAGGGGCATGGCCTCACAGGGGGCCGGCACCCAGAAAGAGCACCCTGCCAGGCGTGGCAGGGGCCCAAGAAGACCCCTGCTGCATGCAGGACAGCTGCGTTCAAGGACGGCGAGGGTGGGTGAAAACATGTGGGCGCTGTCGATAGAGGTGGCTGGACCAAACAAGATGTAAGTCCACGGGTTACATTGTAGAACCTCTAGCTCATACGCTGTTACCCTGAAATGCACATTATCTGCAGACACTGTATCCCCCTGTGCCAAGGAAGAGACTGCCTACCAGGAGTTAGGAATAACAACGAATGGAAAGTAGCCGCACTTTGCAGCGTAAACTGACAGTCTCACTCTCTGAGCTCTGTTGAGAGAAGACCCCCCCCCCAACCTGGTGGTGGTGGCCTCAGGTCTTCGTCTTTCCCGGCCAGCCAGTCGTGCCGGGGCCTGGAAGGACGTGTTTCCTGTCCGTCTGCCCGTGACAAAGGCCCGTCTTCTGTAAGCAGGAGGGTGGAACTGCGCGTCCAGAAATCAGAGCAGATGGCGCAGTGAGAATTTGTCAGCGCCCTCCCCCATGCGGCAAAAGCTGCGGGAGTTTTCAGGGCGCAGTCCGCAATCCTCTGCCTTCCGCGGGCATTTAACAGGGGGTTTCTGTGACCCCAATTGTTGTTTTACGTGGGGCCGAAGAATCCCTTTATGGGTCAGGGGGCATATTCATTTTATCCGCAGCAAGTAACCCCAACTTACATTTACTTAAATACCCTTGAATGGAGCTAACATGTTGTCACAAATTCTCTGTTTCCCCTCTCGCACGTTTTCTCCTCTGTTTACCATCTTTGCCAACCACCTGAATGAATAGCTTAAAATAATTCAGCTACAATCATAACCTGCCTCCCACTCACCTCCCCTTGCAAATACCCCCACTACGTTATTTGGGGGAGAAACATAAGCCTCGTACGTAGTTAGCACTTCATTTCCAAGAGTTTCTTCTCCATTTGGATTCACCAAGGTCATCGCTAATTGAAAACACCTCACGGGTTTCCAGGATTGAGCTGTGAGCATTTCGGTTGGCAATGTCGTTTGAATTACTCGTGACAACGACGAACGAGCAGTTTCCCGACAAAGAAGAAAACGCCTCCCTTACCCCTTGACCCCAAATGAGCGCTCGACGAGTAGCTAATAGTTGCTCTGAAGCATTTTGACGGCGTTTGGCGGTTTAGGATCCGTAGAGCCCTTCATTATGGGTGATAGTTTTCATCTCTAGGTAAGCCGAATTTTCTTTATTTTACCTTAGAAAAAGTGACAACGCTAAGCTCAAATATTTAAGCAACAGGAGACACACACGATAATTAACAAAAACAAACTCCAGAGGCAGCCTTGGGGGCTAGACTCTAGACCCTCGTTCCTTGGTGGCTTTGAGCTGCGTTGTAACACTTTCCAACACAAGGCGGTTATGTTTCTTGTGTCGACACAGCCAGAGCCAGACCCTGGAAGGTGAACACCACAAAGGCCTTCTAGGGTCGCCGGTCACTGGTGTCGGAACTTGAGGAAATGCTCCATGGAAGAGAAAGTATCGGGAGTGACAGCTGGTGATTGGCCCGATGGGACTTTAAAATTCCAGTGTTTTTTCCTTCCACAGTCATCTGCCCCTGGAGCCGCCACCGGCACAGAGGGCTTCTCGGAGGAGCCTCAGTGCGCCGGCGCGAGTTTATTTAAAAGCATCCAGCGCCGTGAATCACAGGGTCGGTCTTCTCATTGTTCACGCTCACGCTCCTCGGGGCCACCTCCGGTCATTTCGCATCCGTGTGGCCGCATGTGCGGTGGATTCTGCATTTGGAAAGATCCCGAAACGTAGGCGGGCTGCATCGGCTGAGCGTGTCCTCCTCAGAGGTGCTCTGGTCGGAGCTGGGGTGAGGGCCAGGCAGCGCCACGGGGGCGCCCCCCCCCACCGCCCTGGTGCGCGCGGTGACCTCCATTCATCTCACCTTCACTGCCTACGCTGTCCCTTCATGCCTGTCACGGACACACTCACACGTGGCAGCCGTCACCCACAACGGGCTCACGTCCACCCACAATGCAGGCACGAGTAGGCTCCTCTCTAAGCCAGCTGAGCGCGATGGGGGATGTGCTCAGCATGTCGTGGCGGTCCCCGCTGGGGCTGCGGTTCACGGTGTGGCTGAGTCTCGCCAAGGGACAAATTAGGATTCTTTCCACCCCCGTGTCCCTGAAGTGATTTGTTTTCCTTTTAAAAGCTCTCCATCATGTTTTCTTAATGTGTGTATGGTAAAATCACTAAACCTTTGGGTTCAAACGTAAGTGTCGACGTGGAACCCAGAGATTTGCTGATTGTGGAGGAGGTCGGGCAGCCTGGACACCTCCGATGCGACGGGTGCACAAAAGCGGTCCTGCCGCAGCCTCCCACG
The DNA here is from genome assembly GCA_004027475.1 of Anoura caudifer. Taxonomy (NCBI): domain Eukaryota; kingdom Metazoa; phylum Chordata; class Mammalia; order Chiroptera; family Phyllostomidae; genus Anoura; species Anoura caudifer. Next base: position 31,179 of record PVKU01010419.1, on the reverse strand, counting down.
CAGTGTGAGGACACGACGTCATTCTCTGAGTGAGTAAACATAGGCGATACCTGGTTTTAAGAGATGAGATCATCAGGTGTTTATAACCAACAACCCAGATCATGAAACGACAAAATGGACGTCACCCTCTTCAGAGGCATCAACCGAAGAAGCCGTGGATGGACGCGTTTGCAGGAATTCCTTCGAAGCCTACGTCACATCTTCTTGAGTCTTCTCCGCAGTGGAACAGTGTGTCCCTCTAACGGCACATTTAACATCCCGTTTGATGTCTGGGCGACCTGCCGCATCAGCGCAACAAGACGGATGGCAAGCACTTCAGCGAGAGGCGCACCCTGGAGCCAACAGCGGCGAGCGTGCTCAGCAGAGTGTCCCTTGTTGTGCAATGCACAAGCTCACACCAGAGCTTCTTGCAAAGATGCCGACACGCCATCACAGTTTGGAAGATAGATCGAGCGCACCGCCCATATAGGGAACACACAGGGATGTTTTCTTTGAAAAGAGCGGCATCTCACATGACCTTGAGGCCATGCTACCCGTACGCCCCGCCAGCAGCGCCCGGTGGGGTAACATTTGTCACGGTTATTCTTCCTGGGTCATCTCCTTCATTCCATCGCGAAGGGCTGCAGGGCAGGGACGATGTCTTCTTCTGAGTTACAGCCGTCACTGCGGGCCACAGGCTTCTGTGGGCCTGGTGTGCATCCCCCCAAATGTGCATCGATTGGATCGGCGATGGTTTGGGAAAGGTGCTTGGTGCTCAGGGTTGGGATGTACATCTTTCCGCTGCGGACTCAGCTCTGGGGTCTAAGCCCCCTCCCCCCCCCGGCTCTTTGCCCCACTTCTGGGTACTCTTTTCTTCATAAAGCTTTTTTTTTTTTTTTTTTAAATCCAGTTCCCTCTGAAAGATCAGAACAAATGCGAAGACTTTGCGCTTCCTGCTCGTCACTCCAAGTGCCTGGCACGGTCTCCACAGGAACCTTCCTCGTGCTCTGGTTTTCCTTCGGAATGTACAGGAGCATCTGTCTGTCGGTCGGATTTAACCCCTCGGCCTCATCCTCACAGAGGAGCGCGGGCCTCCATCAGCCCAGCCTGCGACCTTTCCGGCACTCCCTCCGGCCCTCCACGCGTCGGCTGTCCGTTGCCCGGCTCGCGGGTCTCCCGGGTCAGCAGCGCGTCTTGCGCTTTCACGAGGCCACGCTGCGCCCTTGTGGGTTCGCTCTGCTTCCCGACCGTGGTGTTAGCGGCACCCAACAACGATCCTGGCATATCAGCATGGAACCCCACGCACGATGCTCCCGATGCCCACGCAGCACCGATCGACCGTCCGTCCTTCGCCGGAGGGCCCAAGTCCAAGGCCCAAGTCCCCGCCACACGGTCCCGCTCCATCTCTGCAGGACAGACAGCAATCTCGGCTCCGCGTCTGGTGGCTTCGTTCGTGAATGTGGGCACGTGGCAGGACGGGTTCCTGCTCCCAAGAGGCTTCCCACATCGACGAGAAGAAAGGCCCTTTCCTGATGGCCTGGCAGGGGTGTTCCGCCCCCTGCTGCCCGCATTCCCTCCTGCAGCGCGGACCCATGGCCTCGCTCCACATTTCAGACGTGCTGGGTCGTGTCAGGTGGTTGATTGGACGGAACCAGGTTAAAAGTTCTCTCTGGAAAGGAGGAACCCCGTGCCCACGCCGCCCAAGATGCCTCCTGGGGATCTCAAACCTTCAGGACCGTTTTGCCGTCACAAGATGGTGAGTTCACTTCGTCAGAGAGGTAACAGGACACCGAATTTAATATCGGCCAAAAGGAAGTCGAGGTACTAGTAGATTACTCCTGGGAGTATAAAATACAGGTTTTAAAAAATATTGCTTTAGGACTAAGCACCAAGTGGTGAGATGGTTAAAAAGGAAATTTCTTTTCTAGTAAATCACATGTTGCCCAGTGATTCATGGAGTAGCTGAGCCGGGGAGCTCCCTCTCACTCCACCGGGATTGTCCGACCGGCCCAGGGCCGGGCAGCTGGAGAGGCAGGGGAAGCCCGGGGAGAGTGCGTGGCGCCGGGCACAGGAGGTGCCGCGCGGCATCGTCCTCAGCACGGTCTCTGCCTTTCAGGAGTTTGCAATTTAGTATAATTATATCAACACACCCACAACAGAAAACTCATGCACTTTCATTCCTTAATTAAGCTAATGCTCAGCCGGCACCTGCGATGGATTTACGTAGCAAGCACCTCGATGCAATACTTAGTAAACACCTCTGCTAGATGTTTCGAGACTTAAGACAACATGGGGTCCAGCATTGGCCCCCAAGGACTTCAGGTCTCGCTGGGGAGACCCCGTGCGGCAGATACAGTTACCCTCCATTTCAGCGTGTGGTGGTCAGGCGGTCAACGCCAGGACCACGGGTGTGGGGTTTACAACACCTGGCCAGTGTCAGTGGGAGAAACACCCACTGCACAAAGTGGCCCCTGAGAGTCACGCAAGGGAGGCACACGGTGCCCACGTGCCTGCGTGTCTGCGTCGGTCCGTGGAGAGGCGAACCGTGTTAGTCCCCAGGTGCGCGGGCCTGCACACAAGCACCAGAACTTGTTGGGGAATCTCTAAGCAGATCGATCCCTTCATTTGAGTGTCAACAACCAGGTGGGGACTGAGAAAGGTCGGCCACGTGGAACGGACAGGGCCTCTTTCACGCCACATCAAAGCGCTCACATCTGATTCTGTGGCGCGGACATGACAGGGGAGCGAAAGTGCGAGTGAGCGGGAGTGCGAGTGAGCGGGAGTGCGAGTGAGCGGGCTGGGCCGGAACCGCTCTGCGGGAGAAACAACCTGAGGACGGGGTCAGGGCATCCCTGGAGGAAACCCGAGCGGGGATGGAGGCCGGCGGGCGGGGAGCGTGGCGAGGAAGGACGGACGGAGAGCCTGGCCCGACTGCAGCACGGAGAAGGAGCGGCCACGGCCCGCGCGCATTCATCCGGTCCTCCGAGGGCAGGGCTCCCACGGAAGCGGAGGTCGGAGGTCCTCAGAGCCGGAGCCCCTCCTCCACGAACCGACCGCCCATCCATCGGGGGCCATCGGTTGACGCAGCGGTTCGTTCGCTTCCCTTGAGCCTGCAGCAGAGGCCCGGGCAATGGGCGCAAAGAGTGCGCGCCTGAATCGTGCGGAGACATTATAAACGTCTTCCATACACACGGCTTCTCGGAACCAGCGCAAGTGACAGTGAGGCCTCCTGACATCTCACGCGGAGACCTTGCGGAGAGAATCCAGCAGTTAACAGCTCACTGTGAACTAACCCAGAGACACTCCGGGAGGGTGCTGATATGATCAGCCCTTTCAAAGGAAATTACACAGAGATCAAGCAGTCACCTCAGGGAGACCCTCGGGAACGCGGGGAAACGGGACTGTTTTCTGCGAACGCGGCGGTTCCTCAGCCGCGCAGCCGGGGTGAGCGCCCAGAGGAGGAGCCCGCAGCACCGGGCCGTCGGAAGTTGTCGGAAGTTCGTTAACCAAAACAATAATTATTTTCATTCCGGGGACTATTTTTTAGGTTGTAGCTATAACTGAACCGTTGTTACCTGTAAGACAAAGTACATTCATATTCCCGTTTTTGTTTTGGTGTGTAAGTTCTGGAAGAAACGTCGTTTTCAGACACTCGTGAACAGGGCGCGTTGGTCTGGGCTGCAGCGGGGGGAACGACAGCCCCAGCCGTGCGTGGCCCGGGGCCCTCGGGGCTGCCCAGGGCAGGCAGACGCCGTCACCGCCACTGCGTCCAGCGTCTCCATTAGACAGAGTGACTGTGACCAAGTGGCCCAGGCCTCCCCCACCTCAGCACGTGATTCCGTGCCTCCACTTACTATTTTCACGAGAGGAAGCCTTGATTCTCTCTTTGCGTGTGTGTGTGATGTGTGTGGGGGGTGAGAGACAGAGCCAGTGGCACGAAGGACCCGTGGTCCCCGCCACGGCTCCTGTCTGATTGCGCCCAGTCCCCGGAGGAGCACCCACCGGCGAGGACGCAGGGGCAGGTGGGGCTCTGCTGCCCCAGCCCCGGCCCCACAGAGCCTGGCAGGCTGCAAGGTGTCTCCCCTGGAAGGGTACGGAGAAGGAAGGAGGGGTCACCCATGACGGAGACATCGGGTGGGGTGCTGCCCGTGGCAGGCTCCGGCGTTTCCCTTCAGATGTCACCCCCGTGGCCGGCCCACGTGTGTCCACAGGGGTGGGGGCTCTCATGCTGCGGGGGCCCAGGTGCACGGTGGCCCGGGGACAGGTGTGCTGGACACCCATGTCTCCGCCTCCCGGCGTCCCCGCCCCTTCCTTGGCCCCAAACCGAGGCGCCTGTCGCCGCTCGGCCGTCCTCCCAGCTTCCTCTCCCTCCCAGCCCGGCTCTTCTCTTCAGACATTTCTCCAGCTGCTCTTGCTTCTCTCTCTCCGAGGACTCATCCCTGCAGGTAACCAGGGAGACTAGTTGCCATAGTAACTTAGACAGGTTTACTCCGCCCGCCCCCCCTGGATGCATCTCCTGCCAGGACCCAGCTGGCTGCTGGGAAAACCAGGCCAGGCCTGGGCTGGGCAGCCTCTCTGCCCTTCATTTCCCTCCCCCGCCGTCCCCTCTGGTCCCGCGGGAATGAGAGCGGGAACAGTGTTCTCGCTGGAGCATTTGAGGTGGTTAGCAGGTAATTTAATTGTCCGCACCGGGGCTGCGGCGCAGGCCCGGAGCTCCCCGCAGGCTGGCAGGCCGCGCTGGAACCCCTGTCCCCTGCAGAGGCTGCTACCTGGCTGGCGCGCGGGTGCCTGGCGGCGGCTGCGGCGGGGTCCAGCTCTGAGGACTGCCCAGCTGGCCAGGCATTCGGAGCCAAGCCGCCAGATTTTTAAAAGGACCGTCCCACCCTCCCGTCTGTTGGAATTTCTCCTCCTCTCCGTGCGGGAGGGGGCTGGGATGGTGGGCTCCGCGGTTAACGCAGAGTCCAAGTGCTTGGCAACATTGTTGCAAGGCCTGCGGCAGGCCCAGACCTCAGGCGGAACGGCAGGCCCCCCACCCACCTCCCACGCGCCCCCCAGCAGCCGGGACCGTCTGCACCAGGTGCGGCTTTTCTCACCGTGGCTCCTCAGGCAGCAGAGTGGATTTTGTGGGGTCAAAAGCAGGCTCCCCGCCAAGGGCACCCTTGCGTGCGTTTCACTCCCTGACCGCCTGTGGGTGAGTGGTCCTTATTCTCCCACTGGACGGGCGCAGGCCTCATGCAGCGCAGGGATGGGGCTGCTCCTGGGGGGAGGGGTGCCCCAGATGCCCACTGCACCTGCTGCATTTCCGAGTGACCCCGACTCTTTGCTTCTTAAGAGACACGTACGATCAGTTTCTAAACGCTTCCAGCCACCCGTGCGTCCTCACCTGACACGGAGCCTGGAACCTCTGTCCTCGGAACCACGGGCCCGTCACTTCGTGAAAGAAGTCTTTCCCCGGCAAAGGCAGGCATTTATGTCAAAGTGTGCCTGATGTTATTTCTGCGAAGTGAAAAATCGGTCCACTAACAAAGTATCGAAGTTCCATGTCTCCTGAACCTTAAAAAAAAAAAAAAAAAAAAGGAAAAAGAAACAGGTTTTCCTGGACGATACATGATTAAGAAATCACCCAGCTTTTTGTCTGAATAACAGATTCAGAAAGTTCAGAGCAAAGCAGATGATTGTCCAATACAGAGGAGTCTCCTAACTCCTTCAGAGGACAAAAAAAAATTCTTATGAATCTGAAAAAAAGAAGCCTCGGCTCAAGTGGGCATCCAGCGATCAGTCACCTGGGTCTCAGCTCGCTGGGCCGGTGGGGAGGGCCCCGCATCGCCTCAGCTAAGGGAGGGTTTTGGGCCGAAATGACCTCGCGATTGTCTCCGGCTCGGACACTGGGTGGCTTGTGTGTTTTCTGACGCTTCACAAAGCGTCTGGACAAACCGCGTCAGCTGTCACAGTGAGGCCGCTTCTTGCACCCTGGAAATGGGGCCCCCGCAGAAGCAGTGGCTTCTCTCGACAGCAGCGCTGGGGGCCGAGGAGAGTAAAGGGAAAGATGACTGGGCGGGGTGCAGGGGGACGGAGCTGCCTGCTGTCGGGGAGCCGGGGTCTGAACCAAACCTGCCGCGCTCTAAGCGGGTCCTTTGCCCCGTTCCCATCTGCCCTTCCTGTGGCCTCTGTGTCAATTTGCTTCTGTATCCGATGCTAGGTGCTCGTCGGCTCTGAAGCAGCCAGGGGTCCCAGTGCCACTCTCCTCCAAACGCCCTCACAGACGCACTCAGAGCCGCAGGTGGCCGAGCCCCTGGGCGCTCTGTGGCCCCGTGGAGCCAACAACGGCCTCGCCCACCGCACCAGCCCGGGGCCAGACGCAGCCTTCATCCCCACGTGGCCAGCTCTCCCGACTCCTCGCACACCGGAGCTTGGGGCTGAGAACACGACCTTGCCCGTTCGTACGTTGAAGGAAGGTCTTTGCTCTTGCCCCAGCTCGGTTATTTTTACCGTCACAGCAACTCCCGTGAGCGTAGCGGCTCTTTTGCTTCATTGGTATTTAAGGAGGTCACTGGCCTGCTGCCCCACCTGTCCCTGAGGCTTCTGGGCCGTTTGATTGGCTCGGGTTTTAAATTTTATTTAAATTTTGACTCTAGCCATTATTTTCCAACCAACTGAAGGGCGATGGGCTCCATGTTCGGCCCTCATATTGCAGCCTGGGAGCCCGTGTCCTTCCTGCGAAATGACATCATGTAGAGAGGCTCCCCGTTGTCCGAGGTCTGGGCGTTTCGGTGACAGAGCTCTCACGGCGGCGCCGCGCTGCAAATCAGGAGGGGCCGGGAGGTGCGCGGACCCGGAGAGAGTAATCGTCGCCGGCCCAGCCCGGTGATTCCTTCCCTCCCCAACGCCGGGGAGGGCGCGGTGAGGAATGGGCACCCGGCGCTCCTTCCTGGCGACTTGTCAAAGGCAGAATATTTTATGCAAATGGACATATTCTGTTCCGAGAAATACTAGATCCAGACAGCGTTCACTCTCGTGTTTGACTGGACAGGGTTTACCTTTCAAAGACAGGGCGGCCCTTTACCGGGGCGACTCGTTGAAGAAAGGAGGAGTACCGAGAAGATATTAATTGCACGACATTAAGCTAATAGCAGGCAGCTCACACACCAGAGAGAGGTCAGGGCCAAAAATTTGTTAAGGAATAATGGAGCGAGCTGAAGTCCTTAATAGGCATTGGAAGTGACAAGATGGAGTCGGCGCAGGAGGGGAAGGAAAGGCGGGCACTGGTGACAGGCCGACAGCGTGACCTGCGGCGATCAGCCGTGTGTTCCACCAGGAGGAACGGAATCCTGAAGGCGGATGTTTCACCTCGTCCCTCCCGCTCTGGCTCTGAAAGGCCCACCGACGGCCAGGGGATGTCAGAGGCGAAAGACGGAGGGAAATCGGACTTTGCGGCCTCTTCGCCTTTGCCTCCCCGCCTCCGTTCCAGCCTCAGAGTCTGGGGCAAGTCCCGAGGCCTGTTGGCGGGATGGTGTCCTCAAGTGTTGAATGAAGTAACGCGAGGTCACAAGAGCCACCCACAGCACGTCATGCATGCCTGGCCCCCTAAAGGACCTCAGGGATTCCGTGGATTCCGTGTCACCGGGCAGAGGCTCACGCCGAAGGGGGCACTGCCAGAAACTTACCAAATAAAAGGCACGGTCTTTGCTCTTGCTGTTCGCTTGCAACAACACAGTGGAAAATAAGACAATAAACAGTTGTATTGTAACGTGGAGGCAGGGGGTGCGGGCCAGACAGGGGGCCATGCGGAAGCGCTCGCTAAAGGAGTGAATGCGCTGTATTTGGATCCTGAAAGCTTTCCGTATTGTATTTCTTCTTTTCTTAACAGCTCAGTGCTAATATATAGTCATTCGTAGGCACCCTGAATAATCGCCACGAAGAGCACCTTCGGCGCCTCCGGTCCAAACCCCCGAGGAGCACGTGGCTGGCAAGGCCGCTCGGACGCTGCAGACGGCTGCCGGGCGAGTCTCCGGGGCAGCGGCCGATGCGGCGGGCAGGGGCGCGCTCGACGGCCAAAGCGAGGCCTGAATCCTGCGTGCAGCCCCGGTGACACTTTCCTGAATAAAAGTAAGAGATTAATGTACGTTAAAAACCAACGCCCTTCTAGTTAACAGTATGTTTTTTTCCTTCCTGAGCTGAATCGGTGTGCTAATTTCTATCATTTATATTTATGTGTTGATTTTGTGTATTTCTATCAAATGATATCTCTAAAAAGGTCTATTTTACTGTGATTTTAATGGCGTTATTGGATGAAATATATATTACAAAATCTATCAACACCTCCCTGCCAGACGGCCTGGGTAAGTTTAGAAATACATACTTATTAGTCAGGGTGACTCTTCCGCACGCACACACTGGGTAGGGCATTGAAAGGGAATGAAACAGACTTCTTCTGAATCTGATAAAAAAAGGAGAAAACTTGGCTGTTGGAGGGGAAACCCTCCTTCATGAAATGAAGCCATAGTTACGGCAGAAAACAAGGGGACCATCGGCTTCCCCTGTGTGCTGGGGCGATGTGGGGTGGGCAGGGTGGGGTTACCCGTCGAAAACCGACCTGATCTTCAAAGCCGTCGGTCGATGCGCCTTTTCTCACCCTGGAGCCTTGGTCCATGCGCCTCCCGTTGTGCCACCCACCCTCTCCTGTCAATGAGACTCCTTCCGTGGTGGCTCCTTCATGGGACGGGGCCCACCTGGTTGCCAGGCTGGGTCGTGCTTTCATCTCTGTGTCCCCTCCAGCATGTGACACCAGACCTCACACCCTGCAGTGGCTCAATAAACTTTTTATTTCTTAGCATTTCCAGCAGCTCCAGGGACCTTTGGTGATGTGAATTCTTATGTCTTACCCGCATGCAGCAAACGCGTGGAAGACGGCACTCGAGGGGCCGCAGGCCAAAGGAGGGCTGGGCAGTGCTGTTTGGGCATCGGGGAGTTCGGGCAAACGGTCAGCCCTTCATAACCAAAGGTGTTTGCAAACTCGATACAGTTTTGAGGTTTTTCCATTGTAAAAGTGCAAACACAGTCACCTCGCACAACTGGAGCTGTGTGAAAGCCACGAGGACTGTGTGTTGACACTCTGCAGTCACACCTGCCAGGGGTTGGCAGTCACGCAGCGACAGTCCCTTAAACGGACCTCATCACTCACGACCTGCGCGCGCCCTGTCAAGGGTCGCCCCATGCCGCCCCTGCCCCCCTCCCCCCGTCCAGTCTCCATCGCCCAGCCCGTTCCAAGTCCCGCCCACTTTAGCACGAGCTCACACCTTCCTGTCCGTCCCTGACAGCCGAGGGGTGACAGATGTGGCCCTTTTGGGGGCACAGCCTTCCGCCTCTCCTCGGGCTAGGCCCTTTGAATGCTGCTCCCAACCAGGCAATGACCACTGAATCCGATAATGTTTCGTGATTAAAAATGTCTTTGAGAAACTGACCTGGTCTTCTTCGATTCTTACAGTCCATCGAGCAACCCAAGGGTTAACCTTGTCCCTTAAACAGGCAAAGCTCTGCTCTGAGACATAGAAAAGCCCTAAGAGCAAACTCCGGAGGAGGTTTCATTCCGAGGTCGCTGCGTGGGGCAGCCGCAGGTCTAGCAGGTTCCTTTGCTTTGATCGCCTCGAGGGCAGGAACAGCGTCTTACTCATCCTGGTACCTTAGGGGAGCACCTGGCACACTGAGAAACCCAAGATGCTTCCCGGGAGCCCCCAGCTCCTGTGCTAAGAGGTCCTGGCGGTGGCCGCCCGGCAGAGCGCCACCGTCTCAGCGGTCCTTCACCCCCCGAGGGCGGCTGCTCCGCAGCGGTCCCTGGGGTTCCTCTGGAAAGACGGCTCTCACACTGTGCGTGCACCGCAGTCACTCGAGGGCTGGTGAAGACTCGGCATCGTGGCCCCCGCACCAGCGCTTCTCATTCAGGAGCTCCGGGGGGGACCTGAGACTGTGCGTCTCTGCCAGGTCCTCGGCAATGCTGCTGCGGCTCGTCTGGGGCCCGCGGTCTGAGAACTGGAATCGGTGCTTCTCCGGCTTCACTCATTGTATGTGTAGGTCACCCGATGGCCTTGTCAAGATGCATTCGGACTGAGCAGGTCCCCCCCGCCCCCGACAAGCGTACATGCGGCTGCTGGTGCTGCTGGACACGGCCACTGTCCGAGCGTTAAGATGCACCGGAGGGCCGTGGTCCACCCTGGGGGGCCTGCAGCACCAACACAGAGGGGGGCAGCCCAGACCGACAGAACCAGGTGCTGGAAGCCCCCACAGACTGAGACCCTGCCTCCACCACAGTCGCTGTACACAGACTCCAGGTCAAGTCTCAGACTTCAGTGCGGCCTGTCCTCTGGGTGCCGCTGAGTCTGCGCTGTGAATGTTGATGCCGAGGACGACTCACCTTTCACCCGCCCCCCCCCCCGTGGCTGCTGAGCTTCTTGCTCTGAACCTGGAGATGCTTGGCCTCTGTTCTGTGTCCCCACTGGCCGGTCTCCTGGCCTGTCCTGACCCTCCTGGCTCATCGTCCCCAAGACCCCGACTCCAGTCCTGACCGCCTTATGAAATATTTGTGCAGCTCACGTCGGATTCCAACCTGGGCTGCTGAGGGTGTCCCTCTCCCCCAGGAAGCTCCACGGAGAGGAGTAGGGAGCCCCCGCTTGCTTCCCCTGGGGCAGGAGGAAGGGCCGCGGCCGGGGCCCCAGGGGAGCTGGAGAAGTGGCGAGGAAGCCGCCTTCTGTGCGGGCTCCCCGTGCTGGCTTGTTTGTTCGCAGTTTTCCGCTTTTCCTCTGGCATGTTGGGTTAGAGCACACAGCTAGATATTCAGAATTACTTGATCGATTGCAAAATAAACTATCATAACTGCCAAAGCTGAAAGAATATCATTTTCAGATACATAGCAGCCCAATTTATACATCAAAGGATGCTGTTATTAAGTCAAAGAATGGGGGGAAAGCCATTCGAGATATGTTCGATCAATCAGAAACAGGCGTGTAAGACTCGCTACCCACGAGGAGCTTAAAATGCTGTGGGGAGGTGAACCTTATTTACAATTAGAGAATAAGGTAGTAACACGCGGTGCAGAGTGTGTGCGTGCGTGTGTGTGTGTGTGTGTGAGGCGCTGGAGCTGCTAGGACACAACTGTGCCTCGGGCTCCCTTCCCCAGGGGCGTGCGTAGGAGATAGCACGCGACAGGGCCACAGCCTCCTCCACGGCCCTCAGCGCGCCCTGATGCTGCGGCCAAGTTCACACAGAGGAAACCGGGCAGAGCCAGGCATCTGGCCGCCCGCGTCAGGACGAGCCAAGGGCCAGGCGCACCGTGGGGAGGACGTCCGAGGCAATAACCAGGTGACCGGTGGTCAGGTGTGGGCTGCTCCCCGCCGAGCGCGGGCTCGGGGCCGAGCCGCAAGCCAGGCCAGCCAGCACGCTCCACACAGGGATCGCTGTTGTCGATTTAATTCTGTGACTTCAGCCAACTCGTTCGTTCACCCCCCCACCCTTGGGAGTTTTCCACCTTAGGACAGTGCTGAGTGCCTTCTCCAAACGTACGCTCCGGGGGCGCCGGGAAGCACTCCACACCCAGCTCCGAAGCGCGGCGCCCCTTCCAAGGGGGGCCCTTCCACGGAATTGCGGGTCAAGCCTGTTTCTTACTGATAGACACGCTTCTGCTTCTGCTGGTTGGCAGTTCCCTGGCCTGAAAGAACCCGTAAGCCATAATCCTAAATAACCCACGGAAATGGAGAGCCCCCCTGTCCCTGCAGATGGTGTCTCTGACTCGGGGCTCAGGATGCCGCCCGAGATGGCTTCTTCTCGGGGAGAGGCCAGCGGGGTGGTAAGGAGCACGAGAGCTCCCACTCTTCAGTCCGCGGACTTCCGCGGGTGTGCACCTGCCTTTGTGGGACATAAAAAGGCAAGGCCTGGCCTGGAGAGGTTACGACCTGGGGCGGACATGCAGGAGATGGTGTTCAACGGTAAAAATTCTATCTGTGCAGATACGACCAGCGCAGAGGCGGCAGGAAGACCACGCGGCCGGAGGAGGTTTCGAGGAGAGATTTACAGGTCAGGCACGTGAAAACCTGAGACTCCGTTTGGGGAATCCCAGGGAGCAGAGGAGGCAGGGTGCATTGGGGAGGTGATCAGTAGGGTGACCCACCGAGCGATTAAGAAGGGCGTGTCGGGCTCATGTGATCGTGACAAAGAAGTCAGTCATCACCGGCTCATGTGGCCCAAGATGCTCATCTTTTAAAGGGTGACTTCCCCCAGATGGCTGTTCCCGAATGATGACCATCTGGGAGGACAGCCGAGGTTCGCCGGTCCCGCAAAGCATCCCCTGACGTCAGAAGAGACGGGCACAGCCTTGTTTCCGGCAGAGCCCGGTGCCGAGTCCGCAGGCATGCCGGGCGACCTATGCCACACCCAGAGGCCGTGCGACACTCTTCGGGGCGCGTTAACGCCATGATGGTTTTTGAGTCATTTGAGTTACTGGCAGAGGGGACGTTGAATGGTCACTCAGGAGGAACCGATGGCAGAGGTGACTTCAGAAAAGCCCTATTGCCATGTGGGACTTTGAACACAGTGCCCATAATGGGGCCAGTGCTGGACATGCTGTGGGGTTGTCGGGATTCCCTAAGGGCCTGCGCCCCACCCAGCCAGGGAAACAAGCCCCTGCCCTTGGAGAAACTCGTGGATGGGCGCGCCCCCCAGCACTGCGGCTGCCCGGAGATGGGCGCTGCCCGAGGCACTCGGGCCCCTAGAGGTGAGAGCGGCACAAGTCACGCAGGAAACGTGCGGATTACGGACAAAAGCACCCGGGGAAAGGCCGGCTGGAGGCACCAGGTAACGCACTTCTAACACGCACGTCCGAGTTCCCAGAAGGAACTCACCGTGAGCAGCAGCCCCTCTGCCGCCGGTTCGTGTCTCGGGACCGCACTGTGCGCTGTGGCAGGGACCATACCCACCGCGCTTGCCCCGAGCTTCCCCTCTGTACCTGGCGTGGGGTTACTTAACCTTCCCTTGCTAGGTGCTGGCAGCTTCTTTAAGGTGGGAATATTGAGGTTCAGAGAACTTCGTGGGCGGGCCTCAGGTGGCACGGGTGTGTCCACAGCTGCCTCCTCGTACTGTTTTCCTGCGCCCGTGGTGTGACAACTCCGGGTGTAACAGCCTGCGTCTCAGTCCCTCCCGTCCGGGACGCACGGCCTGTCCCTTCCCCGTCCAGCTGGGGCAGTTATTCTGGGCCGTGCTGCCCGGCTCCTGGTCCTTACCCTCCCTACCTCTGTCACGGAGCGTGGAACGCAGCCCATCCACGAACCCCGAAGTGAGGTGGCTGCCGTGGATATTCATGGAAACCAGATACTCGACGACAAAAGGACACCTGAGCAGCTGCTGTGTGTCGAGCTCTCACGGAGCAGCGAGGACCAGGGTGGCGGCGAGGCTGCCCCAGACCTGGGCAGGGGGCAGAACCGCAGCAGAAGGCGGTGTGATGGGGCCCTGCTGGAATGGGCCGGCACAGAACGATCAGGCGCAGAGCCGCCTTCCGCACAGGGGAGGCCGGCGGACATGAATCTACGAGATAGAAATGTCAGCAGTTCCCAGAGCTCTTGGCCACCGTTGAGGGCCGAAGGACAGCTCTCTACTTGAGTGGAAGGGCGCAGCGTCCCTGGAACCACTGGGCGCCCGTGTATGAAACCAACAAATCACGGCAGGCTGGAGCCACGCGAGCCACGGGAACACAGCCGCAGTGCGTCACGGACGAGAAGGACGGGGTTTCCTCGCCACCCCAGGACGGGTGTCACCGGGCTTGAGGCACCCCGCCAGCCTGCCGCCTCAGCGAGCAGGCGGGGCGACCACCCGAGGCTCCTGCAGCTGCGCTCCTGGCGCACGGTGCTGCGCCAGTTCGGCCGTTTCTCGTGTCCTGCAAGGTGCTCTCTTTTCTTTCCCAGTGAACTGCGAAGTGTGGGGACTCTTCGGGCGTCTGCCTTTCCTCTGTGAGTTTGACCTTGGCTTCCCCCCATTTGTCTCCGAAGAGAAATTTTCATCTCCTCCTGCCGGACCTGGCACGTCAAGAGACCGTGTGGATGAAGGAGAGCCGGGAGTGTGAACAGGGCCATGCTGAGTCGCCCCACGTCACGGAACACCACGGGCGGGCAGCCGTGTGGTTACGGTGTCAGAGAGCAAAAGTGACTGTATCAGGCAGCAGCGCGGTCGCCTGGCCCGGCGCCGCCCGCCCCCACTCCCGACGGCCCCCCTTGCCCCCCGGCTGGGCAGTGCCGCGGCCCCGCTGGCCAGCTGGCTCTCGGTGGCCCCGGTCTGAGCGTCTGGGGAAAGAGACTTCCAACGCCCCAGATCAGTTATCGCTTCAGCGCATGTGTTTTTAAAACCCCTTCATGTTCGGTCAAAAATCTCTGCTCGAGTAAACAGTTACATCACTAATTGCTAAATATGACATTATCAGATTGTGTTGACTTCCTGGGGGTGAGGGTAAGGAAAAAAGGTTAATTACAATTACTTTTGTCTCTTAACTAATGGGAAGCAGAGTAACGTCTGGGGGCTCCGGCGAGAAGGTTGGCCAGCAGCTCCGCGTGTTAACCCGAGTGGAACGGAATGACCCAAAGTGCGGATGTCACCGCCGTACCTGAATTTACCCAGCAGCTAGCAAAATAGGTTTCTTTCACTAAAGACTAATTTTCACATTAAAAAAAAAAAACCTTTATTGTGGGCCTGGTGCGGTTAAATTGCTTGCCACAGTAGGGAAGCTGTTCTTAGCCTGGTAATATTAAGCGCTGAGAAAAAGCCTCAGGTGATCAAGCTGAGCGGTAATTCAGACCCCTGATAATTTCCTTTCCAGAAAATTCCACCAGGTGGCACAAAATGTCTCAAAGTGCCACTGAGCATGCTCTCTCTTCGGACCACAAGGAACGGGGCGGGGGGGGGGGGGGGGGGGAGAGATGATTGAGAATCGCTGAAGATGGTAATAAACCTCCCCTCCTCTTTCCAAAGGCACACATTGGAATCCGCAAGCAGGTTTTTGGAGACAAAAAAAAAAAAAAAAAAAATGGATGTCGCAACGTACGCATTCTGGGCACTCGCTGACCTTTATCTTTGGAACAAGGCACAGCACCAGTCAGGAAAGACAAATGCAGCAGCGTGGGGAGAGCAGGAGATTTGCGAAGTTGCCAGTGCACCAAGCCCAACGTCGACAGGTCTGCAGATAAAGCCTAATCGGAAACCGTGCCCCGCGGTTTACACGCAGGAGCATGCACGCAGAGGCTGGAAGCGTTCTGGCGTGTGGGGGCTCCGCGGTGGTCCCAGAGATCTGGGGAGCTCCGCCGGCTGCGGGGGTCTGCGCCGCGGAGTGAGAGAGAGCGCGCCTTCCGTTTATTCTGGATCCGTGCTGCTGTCCCTTCAAAGCCAGCGTTACAGGTGCCCAGCGCCAGGAGGGAATATATACTAGAGAGAGTGTCCATTAAGTAACTAGAAGTTGCTATAATATGCCACCCTGCGTGACCACCGCCTGGCCAGTGACAGGAGAGGGGTTAGGCGCTGGGGCTTCAGCGACCTCGAATTACCCACCGGGCGGGGGGGCCTGGCTCGGCTCCCTGGGGCCGGCGTCTGGACCCCAGGGACGCTGACTGCATGTGTCTTTGGAAGGGCCAGGCATGTGCATTTTGAAAAATACTTCCCAGATGATTTAATGTGTCTTCTAATTAAGAGGCTTAGATGGAAGGGTTTTGCTTCCTTTTATGATAATCACCAGTGGGGCCCCGGGAGCTCCACTGTAGCAGACGCATCCCAGGAAGCAGAGAAGAACCACGCCCGTGAGCTGATCTAGAAAGAAACCCAGTCTCTCTCTCTGCCTTACGGAGCAATTCTGCACTCTCTTCTGGAAGTGGAAGGTGGTTGAATCATGTCAAATTTGAACCCTCCTGTATGCTCGCCTGTCTGGGAAAACATGTTTCATCCCCTTAAGAAAAATAGCGTATGAACACGTAGGAATATGATATAATTTTTTTTTCTTAAGCTAAGCTTTGAAAAACGCAAATTTGAATATTTCAAGCAGCAAGACCATAACAAGAGAGGGGCAAAAAAGACTTAACTTTTGTAGAAGAGTACATACTCTGTTTCATTTTCCCTGGAATGTGGGGCACGTGATGGGTCGTCAGAGGAACCAGGGCTTAAACTCTAGACGAGTGTGTTTGTACGTTACTGGGTATGAAGCCAGCGGCGTTTCCGATCCAAGGCGAAAGGTGACCGTCTTTACGCACTCCAGAGTTTAAACAGGGCGGCTTGAGCAGAGACCACGTGAGCGCTGACCTTGCAGCGAGCCCATTCTAAGGTCAGTCTTCATACCGATCTGTGTTCAGCACTTTATTTAAACCGTATAAGGACCTGATTAAAAATGTGTTCTCATTTCCACTTTTAACAACAGCAGCCGAGCCTCCGGGAGTCCGGGTGTTCTGCCGGATTTCGATGCCGAAGTTGTGGGAGAGGAGCGGACCCCAGTTCTGCCTGGGTCCTCGACCTGTAAGCGCAGGGTAACCTAACGGAGTCGTCTGGAGACGTGGCGGGGGGGGGGTGGTGGTGGTGGGGGAGTCAACAGTCAGTGAGGATGGAGGTGATACACGGGAAAACGATTTCGATAGAAAAATTTTCCTCGTAAACTGTAACACAGAGCTTTTTCTCTGCTATACGTTAAATGATAGAAATTATATCCAGAGTAAAAATCAAAGGGATTTTTAAAAACCAGATTCACATCAGAACCACTCTGAAAAGTATCAGGTGTCCCAGAACCTGTCCTGGTGTGAGCAAGAGCTGTGGCCTGCGGCTGCTCAAGGCTCTCTGGGTCCTCTTGGGGCATCACTCCCCCCTCCCTTCCCTCCCCTCCCCTCTCCCTCCCCTGCCTTTCTCCTCTCTTCTCTCTCTCTGAGCTCCCCAGCTGCATGATTTATGGCCGGAGAAAGTATCACTGTTTCAGCTGCCAATTAAATAATGTGATTAATCCAAACTCTCAGAAAGCTTGGCAGAAGTTCTGAGTGGAGAAACTATCATCTCTGCCATGACCTAATCCCTAATTTTGCAACAAACAGATATTCAAGCCCTTCATTAGAGAGACGCCGCACCGCAGCCAAGGGGATCCTGGCGCCAGGCGCACCTGCGCAGCTTTGGACCCCTCACCTGCCACAAAGGGCTCGTCTTCTCTCTCTCTCCGGGCATCTCACAGGGATCGATGAGAAAGCAGACCGCAGAGACGCCCTGGCACCTGTGAGATGCCGTCCCTGTGGTCGCCTCCCTCTGCAGTTCCTCGGGTGGCAAACGTCCACGTCGCCTGTGCCCTCCGCGCGTCCTCTCGGCGTCTGAAGGTGAGGGGGCATGGCACACGCCCTTCGCCCGTCTGTCATTCATTCCCTCACCCGTTCAGTCAGCCAGTGGGCATTCTGGGCACCTCCTTGTGCAGGGCACTTGGCACTTGGAGGTGAAAGGCAGCTCAGAGGAAGGTGCAGCCCCCCCAGGTCAGTCTGTGACAGACAGGGGTCACAGGGAGAGCGTGGTGACACCGAGCTGAGAAGCCTCCTCCGTGAACCGGCACTGCTGGGAGAATGCCCGCGGTGACCCGGGAGGGGAAGAGAGGGGAGAGGCAGAAAACTTCCGGAAAGTGAAATTCGCTAAAATCGAGCAACCTTTCACGATGACAAAAACAAAACAAAACAAAACAAACAAACAAACACCACAAAAACACACTCTGCCTCCACTGTCAGTTCGGCTCCGGTTGGGTAGCATCAGGACGGCTCCTGTCGGCATCTCTGCGGGATTCAGCCATGCAGGTGGAGCTGAGCGAGTGGCTGAGCACCTCACCTGTAAGTTTCCATCCCGCCAAAGGCCCTTTGGTGAACGGAAGCGCCGGGTAACCTGCCTCGGTTGCGCTGGGTTTGCGCCAGTTCTGAGTTGGAAGCGTGGTGTCTCCTATGGGGTACACACACTCACACTCAACTCACACAGTCATATGCATGCCCAGGCACACTCTCAGGCACAAACCTGCACATACACACACACACACACACACGCAGAGACATATACACCCCGCCAGGCCCTCACCCAGAGAGGGAGGCGAGGGGCGCAGGTGTCCACCTGCAGGAGGACCCACCAGCCCCAGCAGCTCACCCGGGGCTGGACGGTGGCATCCAGGGCTCCGCGTCAGCAGATACAATCCCGCACCTGTCCAGCAGGCCACATGGTTGGGTAGCGTTTCTTCCGATGTTGCCT
The DNA here is from genome assembly GCA_004027475.1 of Anoura caudifer. Classification (NCBI taxonomy): domain Eukaryota; kingdom Metazoa; phylum Chordata; class Mammalia; order Chiroptera; family Phyllostomidae; genus Anoura; species Anoura caudifer. Next base: position 12,939 of record PVKU01010419.1, on the reverse strand, counting down.
CCGCCTTGTCCCCGAGGATTCCCAACATTTCCCTTTCAGGATATTTTCTGCTCACGTCAGCCTCTGCTTTCAGTGGAGAAGAATCCTAAGGATTCCCCAGTGCTGGACCCCGGGGGACCCCAGCGATGAGCAAGGCCCACCCTGGGCCCCGGAGGACTTCAGGCTCAGGGAGGTGGGATGGCCAGGCCACCCTGGCGCGAGGGGACGGGGATGATTCTCTCCTGCAGACCATTCACACTGCAGAGAAGACCAAGGTTGGGGCTCCCCAGGAGCTGGGGAACTCTCCTGCCCGTCTTCCTGGGGTTTGCAAGGTGGGCTCATTGCCCAGAAAAGACCCGCCCCACTCCCCATGGGAGTGCATGAGCCACCCCTTCCCCATGTGAGCGGCGGAGGCGACTGGCAGGAGAGTCTTGTCCATTGTCCGAATGTGACACTGGTAACGTAGTCAGGGCTGCGCTGCATCCTCAGAGCTGAGCTTCCGGCTCGGCCTGCGTGGGGCCGCCGCAGACGGTGCTCCCAGCGGGGCTGCGCGTTCCGGGGACCCTGAGCCAGATGGAGGGAAGTTCCGCCCCATTGTTTCCCGGTGGAGGCGGCGCCACGTGATCAGGCCGCGGGTTGCAGATGCTGCGTTTGCCGGAGTGTAGAGCATGTCCCCGGAGCCTTGTGATCAGGAGGGACGCCTGGGGTGACACGGTTGGAGTAGTGCCACCGCGGCCATTCCCAGCTTTCCAAGGGCACGGCCGCGTGACTGTGCAGAGGCCCCTGCCCTGGAGTGCCTTTGGGAAATAGGGGCTGCCCCACAGCAGGCAGGGCACGCCTTGGCTTCTGGGCGCCGCTTCCTCGGGATCTCTGTGCCGGGACACTAAACCTCAGGGACAGGGAAGCTGACGGTGAGGCCTGGCAGGCTCTGCCACTCAGCAGGACCTCTAGCCAGGAGCAGCCGCTGCCCGAAGCCCCGGGTGCCTGCAAGTGTCTATCTTCATGGACTGGGAGTGGACAGGAGGGAAAACAGAACCTGGAACGGAAGGAGAGACGGGGACCAGCTGCACCCACTGGGGCTCACGGATCCTGGACGCCTTTGTGGTCAGCGCCCCAGCCCCGGACGGCAGGTCTGGGACCCCCTGCCATGGGGGTCTGCACCCTCCCACCCTGCCCTGTGCATCCTCATTGTGAACCACCAACAACACACAGGGCTGACACACCTGCCCGCCATGTGCGTGCGTGACCTCCAGTGGCCTCCACGACGGAGAAGGCATATCCGCTGGCACCGGGATGAGCATCCTTGTCTCTGCGATGCCCTGTCACCTCTGCTGTGCCCGTCCTGGGGGAGGCCCCTCGGAGCTGCCCAGCTGCGTTCGCCCCCTGCCCAGGAGGGAAAGCCCGTGACTCTTCTCCCAGCTGGACCCACTGCCCGGCGGGGACCACCCTCTGTTTCCTCGGGCATGCACTTCCTGTGTGCACCCCCTGCTGTCGGAAAAGCTCAGGTTCTGTTAGAACACAGCCCGCTGGGGGCAGAGCCTCACCTGAATGCAGAGGGCGTGCCTGATTCGTGGGTTGTGGGTTAGAAGCAGGCCTCAGGCTGCAGACACACACAGAAAAACTAACGGGCGCTGGGCTCAGGAGAGAAAAGGACACAGAAATGACCAAGGCACAACCTCTTTACGGTACAGGGATCCGGGCCAAGTGGGGCAGAGCTTGCTGGCCTGGGAGGTCAGATGGCCGTGGAGGGACTGGCTGACCCCGCAGGGGCACCGGGGTGCGTTCCTCTCCGTCTTCACCTGGGGTTTAGTGAGTGAGGCTTTGGGGAATGTCTCAGCCTGACTCATCGGGAACAACCAAGGGGGTTCGAACTTAGGGTTCTGACTGCGAGGGCAGAATATCCCAGACCAGTCGGCTAGCACCGGCGGCCAGCAGAGTGATCGTGGCAGCGGGGAGCATGAAGGTGAGATGCAGGCAGGCAGCATCGGGAGGGTGTGGTGGAGTTTGGGGGGTCAAGGTGGAGTTTGGGGGTCAAGGTCGCAGTGGATGCAGCGGCCACGCAGTGGGGGGGCCGCTCGGGATTTCTATGTTGGCAGCCACAGAGACATCGATCGTCTGTGAGGCAATTCCTCCCTCCAACCCTCCCGATCCGAGTCTAGCGCTAGAAACCGGAAGTTCTTGTTCAAGGCAGAAACGTATCTTAAGCACTCAGTGAAGGTGTTCGACAAAATCGGCAGTCGCGGAAGGAAGTCTTCCGGCAGATTGAATCCCATCCAGAAACGCAGCTTTAAATATCGGCTTCCCATGCTCTTGCTGAGCCTGCACCAGGGCTGGACGATAGATTCTCACCCGGTTATAAAGCAATTACCCCCACGGCTTTGGGCCAAAAGATTGGATATTTGAGACTCTGAAATGATCACCCTGTAAATGGCCGTAATGTGGGTAATTAAAAATAGATTATTGGATTAAGATTTGAATTACTTTCGAAGACCTTGCCTTTCCTTGACGCATGCGGTTCTTGTGCTTTGTGCTCCGTCCCCCTCATTTTTTCTCTCCCGGCGTGATCATAATTGAATGCATCTTTAGACCACAAATTGTAATTTTGCTGTCAGCAACAGTACTTTAATCTCAGATGTTTATTAGGAAATTTCTCTGCCCTAACCGTGAATTTAGCTCACAAGAGGCCCTTGAGTCTCGAGAGGGAGGACTTCCGACCACGTCAAGCCTGGGGTGGCAGCCCCAGTCGGGGGCTGGCCCAGGGGACTCTGACAGCTCCGAACTTCGTATCTCTGCACGTAGAAATTCAGCAGTAATGAGGCTGAACACCAATGTGCTTGTTCTTGTATTTGCCGTCCTCAGGAGAAGGGAGCTGAGTGAAAGGATGGTAGGTTCACTGCACTGCGTGCGGTGGGGCCAAAGGAATGGGGAGCTGAGTCACGTCGCAATGGATTTGATTCGTGTAAACCATTTACCCGGATCCTTCCACTCCTGCTTCCTACGTGTTCCTTCAAAAGCAGGGCGTGTGTTCCTTGAAGGGACTCCCCTCCCCGCCCTGCCGGGCACACGCAGCGCGCAGCAGGGGGGCGGCCAGCAGCAGCAGGTCCCGGTGGGCTCGGTCACCCTGGGCTTCAGCTCCCCTGTTCCGGAAAGAGCAGAGGTCGGACCAACCCCCCCCCCCCCCAGGGCTTTCCGTGGCCCCGCACTCTGACCCCCGTGGGCCGTCACTGTCCTCACAGACAAGGAGTTTCCTCCCAGACAGGATTCCCACTCTTTGCTCTTAAAGGGAAGACAATGGGTCCCCAGTCCGTGTTGACAGGAAGATAAACCGCGCAGGGTCTCTAAAAGGTAAACACGCCCCTGTGTGTCTACTCCAGCCATCCCCTCCCAGGTACGGACCCAAGAGAAAAGAAACTGTGTGTTCCCACAGGAAACTGTGCTCAAGCCGTAATCGCCCCAAACGAGGGGCACCCCAAAGGTCTCCCAGTTGGTGGGTGGATTTCACGGTGGTACAGCCACTCAGAGGACCGCTGCTCAGGGACACGCGGGATGGGACCGGGAGGGCGTGCTTGAGGGGGAGAGAACATCTGAGAATCATACATCTGATAAGGGCTCAGATCCAAAACACCTGAAGAACCTCTGCAGCTCCAGAGCAGAAAGCAGACAATCCTACTTGTAACACGGGCCAAGGACTCGAGCAGGTATTTCTCTAAGGAAGACTCAACATGAAACTAATCGCTACGTGAAAGCCACAATAACACGCAGTTTTATACCTGTTAGGATGGCTATTAAATTATTATTTTTTCAAACTATAGGAGAAAGGCTGTCTAGAAAGTCAGAGGCAGAAGAAGTGAGCGCTAGAAGGGACGGACTCAGGCGACACGGGTGCCGTGGAAGAAGGGCCCCTGGAGCGCGTGGTCCCCCCAGGTGCACACACACCTGTGGTCGCCGACGCTGCGCCGCAGACGTGCAAGTCCTTAAAGGGCAGAGCCCATTTTATCTGTTCTCATCACAGTAAAAAATACATAAACAAATACCTCATCTTCTTTAAAAAAGAAAGCATGCATGCATGGATGAGTCTGCAGTGAATTATGTGCTGAGTGAAAGAAGCCAGACTCGAAAGTCAGCGGCCACGTGACTTACTGCAGTGAGGTCCGCAGGGAGCAGAGGCGCGGGGTGCGGGCGACCACCCAGGTGGGCGTGGAGATGCTCCCCTGTACCTGGGTGGGCACGGCTAAGACTACACATTTTTTTAGTTTTCACTGGAGGACACGTTTGTGGATTTCTCCTTTGTTATGGAGGGGGACCCGAGGGAGAGAAACACAGATTGGTTGCCTCCTGTACGCACCCCAGCGGGGGATTGATCCTGCAACCTGGGGCATGAGCCCTGATGGGGAATAGAACCCATGACCTTCCGGTTTACAGGGCAACACTCCACCCAAGTGAGCCACACGGGCCAGGACACGACTGCACATTTTTACACACGTCAAGGAGTGACTTTTACTCTGTAAACTAGAATTCAATTTAGAAAACCCCTGTCCTCAAATATACATTCTGAAAATGTTAAAGCTTTTTCACAAAAACAGACACAAGCGACCAGGCAGTTAGTTGCTTCCTCCCCGTGGCCGTGGCAGCGCAGGGGTGCAGCGTGGATGTGCCGGTTCCCCGTCGGTGCCCCAACGTGTCCGGACGCGAGGTGGCTCCGACCGGGCGCACCCACGGGTGGTGCGGTCCTCCGGTCCCTGGCTGCCTGCAGCTCCCTCTCCGCTCCCGGGAAGCAGCTCTGGCAGGCGCCGACTTCCAACGACTCCCTCCAGGCAAGGCCCCCGAGGCACGCGGCGCAGCCGTCTGCCCGCAGGCGCAGCCCCGGCTCAGGGCAGCCTCTCTGGAGCTCTTCGTGCTTGAAGTCATTGGCACCGACAGCGCCTGCTCTTCGACGCGTCTGGCTTTCAAGCCAGACACCGTGCACCTGCAGGGCGTCTGGTGCTCCCCGCCCGCTGCTGGTGGCGCCTGAGCTGAGGGAACATTTCACACAGATGAAGGGATCCTGAGGGTTGCTCTTAGCGGGGTCCCAGGCGGAGGCGCTGCCGAAAACGAGGGTGAACTCCAGTCTCCTGACAAGGCGGGTCTCTGGTTTCTCTGGCGAGACTGCGCTGCACTGTGGTAGCATTTTAAAACCCACTGCGCTGATGGAAATCGTCACAGTTGGTTACGGCACGGACTGAGCAAGGCCCTAACGTGCTGCCAAATGCACAGGCTGTGGACGCCCACGCAAGCGCGGTATTTCGGGGATGGGGAAGAGTCAGATGCACCGGGGGGTGGAGTGTCGGTCCTCACACTGCGTCACGAGTGTGTCGCGTGGTGTTTCCTGGCAGCAGTGGGTGGCCTGTGCACACTCTCCCATCCCCCACGTAGAGGCACGTTTTTAACCAGCTGGTTCAGACGGACGGTGCACCCTGTGCTCACACGATACTCAGGGTTACAGTTTTGAGCTCAGCCTTATTGAATCGGAGGTTGAAGAGGGGCTCATCCCCACACTCGCTCCCTGGGGCTTACACACCAGCTGTTGCACGTGGCGTGGGGGATGGGCTGGCTGCACCAAGGCTGGTGTCTCCCCTGAGAATGAAGCTTCCATTGCCAGGGACCCCGTCCCTGCAGCGTCCCACGGTCGGCCACCCCCCACAGCTTTGCCTGGACCCGGCACCCAAAACACCAGGCTCCACGCCCCTCTGTGACCCTCGAGCAGCGGTTTCAGTGAGTGGCAACATAAGGAATCGGCGCAAGCTGAACTACAAACGAAGTCACACTCGTTTCGGTGAGACTACAATACCAGTCTGTAATATTCAGACTGTCAAGGAAAAGTGATCTTTAAAAGCTTGTGTTTAAAACAGATTTCTCGGGGCTTTCTACCAGTAAAATGCGAGCAGACTGAAAAAGCCTTGGGATCCACCTTGCAAGGCTGTTGAAAAACAGGACGAGAACAGCAGTGCCCGAGTGGCGGCGTCCTGGTCGGTCCCCGGAGCCCGGCCCCCGGAGCCCGGCCTCCGGAGCCCGGCCTCCCCAGACGGCGGAGGGACAGCAGGCAAGTTGCCACACTCTGCAGGGCGGGGGGTGGGCTGCGTTACAAGAAACGTCCTTCACGCAACCAGAACCACCCACGCAGAGGCCGGTTCTATGAAGGCACCGGGCCGACGTTGCCCTGGGCAGTCGTGGGAACCACCGACGGGTGGCCCTCCAGTACCCGACTCCCCCCCCCGGCCTGCGCGACCCCACCTCGTGGTCTTTGTGACCCGCTGACCCCACAGGGCACCAGATGAAGCCAATGTCCCTCCTGGGCATGGACCGAAACATCGCTGAGCCAGGCTCCGGCCGGCTCCAGCCTGGGGGAGGGGGAGGGGTCAGGGCGGCCTCTGGCCCGGCTGCCCTGTGAGATAAGAATGGATTTTCAGATGAACACGGGCAGTGGATTGCATCCGAGGGAACCGCGACCTTGGGCTCGATTAGGGGCCATGTCAGGCGGTGAGAGAATTCCGTGTGCTTCCGTAGCCGCACACCTGAAACGGTGTCCTCGCTTTCTGTTGCTATATTTTCCATTTCATACAGAGATGTGTGGAGAGTTGTCTTCCTCTTCTGTAGTATAAATATGTAGATGATGTCTCCAATTTTGCCTGGGTCAACAGAGCCTAAAATGCTCACTCTCTGCCCCTTCCCAGAACAAAGTGTGCAGAGCCTGGGTCTACCCTGCGTCTAGTCCCTCAGCAGCGCAAGAATCGGTTGGCCACACAGAGGACTTCAGTTACAAGAGAATGAGATGGAAGGAAATGTGGTTGCTTCGCTCGATGCGGGTGCCCTGACCCGGTGGAACTCCTCCCGGACGCTGGGATCAGCTCGAAGCCCAGGAGCTGTGGAGGGAGCCCTTGTGTGTTCCGCTCCCCACCTTCCATCCTTTCCGAGAGGCAGGGCTCCTCCATGCCAGGTTATGGGCCCGGGGCTAAGTCTCCGGCGACACTTCCAGCAGCCCCTAAGGAGAGAGTTCTCAGAAATGACCGGCGCTGACCCGGCGTGACCCGCCCGAGCACGTGAGGGCCAGCAGGCTCAGACGCCGAGCACAGAATTATTTCCCTGTAGGTGCGTGGCATGGAAGCCGTTCTGCCACTTGGAAAATGAACAAAATAGAGTTGAGTCAGAGAATAGACTCCTTTTTATCTCCCAGTGATAAATGAAATGGAGTTTTGACCGGTTGATGGAAAAATGACCTTTTATTATGTCTAAAATCAATGATGGAATAATTAGATTTAGCAAATGAGATTTAAAAAAAAAATGCCTTTGAGGTCACCAGGGCTGTTTCCAATCGTTCATCTAAGAGAATTCCCTAAACTGAATTTCCTGTGGTTTCGTTTGGTTCAGTAGAAGTCCTCGTCTTCGCTGCGTCAGCATCGCTGAATAAGAAGTCACACCGAATAAGAACTTAAAGCAGAGACGCCGTAGTCTGGCCACGCTTGCTGGGTGGGCTGTGGCCAGTGGGCGGCTCTGCTGGGGCCGGATCGTCAGCCAGGCCTCACTCCTGTGTTGGGGCCTCAGCTGCCTAGCAAGGCCGACTCGCTATCTCTCAGGTGGTCTCTTTGCCGCTGCTGCACAGCACGGTGGGGGCTTCTTCGGAGCAGAATCGCAGGATCTGTTGGAGGCGGGGGCTCAGAAGTCCCCCTGCATGATTTCTGCCACGTTCTACTGGTCAGAGGCAGCGGAAGGGCCAGCTCACATGCAAGGGGTGGGCTAATAGACTCTGCCTTTAAAATATATATGTATTATTTTATTTTTTAAACATTTTTAATCATTGTTCAAGTACAGATTTTTGCCTTTTCCCTCCACCCCTCCCATCACCCCAGCCCTCCCCACCTCCCTCCCCTGTTCCACCCTCCACCCCTTGTCATTGTCCCTGTGTCCTTTATACTTGTTCCTGCAAACCCTTCCCCCTTTTCCCCTGAAATTCCCTCCCCTCCCCCCTCTGGTGACTGTCAGCCTGTTCTCTATTTCGGTGTCTTTGGTTATATTTGCTTGCTTGTTTGTTTTGTTGTTTAGGTTCCTGTTAAAGGTGAGATCATATGGTATTTGTCTTTCACTTCCTGGCTTATTTCGCTTAGCATGATGCTCTCCAGTTCCATCCATGCTGTTGTGAAGGGTAGGAGCTCCTTCTTTCTTTCTCCTGCATAGAATTCCATTGTGTAAATGTACCACAGTTTTTGATCCATTCATTTACTGATGGGCACCTGGGTTGCTTCCAGCACTTGGCCATTGTAAATTGTGCTGCTATGAACATTGGGGTGCATAGGTTCTTCTGGATTGGTGTTTCAGGTTTCTTAGGATATAATCCCAGCAGTGGAATTGCTGGGTCAAAAGGTAGACCCATTTTTGTTTTCTGAGGAAATTCCACACTGTTTTCCACAGTGGCTGCACCAGTCTGCATTCCCACCAACAGTGCACTAGGGTTCTCTTTTCTCCACAACCTCTCCCACACTTGTTGTTTGTTGCTTTGTTTATGATGGCCATTCTGACTGGTGTGAAGTGGTATCTCATTGTGGTTTTAATTTGCATCTCTCTGATAGCTAGTGATACTGAGCATCTTTTCATATGTCTCTGGACCCTCTGTATATCCTCCTTGGAGAAGTGTCTGTTAAAGTCCTTTGCGCATGTTTTAATTGGGTTGCTTGTCTTCTTAGAGTGGAGTTGTGTGAGTTCTTATATATTTTGGAGATCAAACCCTTGTCTGAGGTATCATTGGCAAATATGTTTTCCTATACAGTTGCTTCTTTTTTCATTTTAATGCTGTTTTCTTTAGCTGTGCAGAAGCTTTTTATTTTGATAAGATCCCATTTGTTTATTCTTTCCTTTATGTCCCTTGCTCTAGAGGACATATCAGTGAAAATATTGCCACTTGGAATATCTGAGATTCTCCTGCTTATATTCTCCTCTAAGACCTGTACTCAGAAAACTGCACAACACTGAAGAAAAAAATTAAGGAAGACACAAACAAATGGAAACATATACCATGTTCATGGATTTGAAGAATTAACATCATCAAAATGTCCATTCTACCCAAAGCAATTTACAGATTCAATGCAATACCTATTAAAGTACCAATGGCATATTTCACAGATATAGGACAAACACTTCAAAAAATTTATATGGAGCCATAAGCAACCCCAAATAGCTGCAGCAATTTTGAGAAAGAAGAGCAAGGTAGGAGGGATCACAATACCTGACACCAATCTGTATTACAAGGCCACTGTAATCAAAACAGCCTGGTACTGGAGTAAGAACAGACACATGGATCAATGAAACAGAATAGAGAGCCCAGAAATAAACCCAAGTCTCTATAGTCAATTAATATTCAACAAAGGGCACAGCAGCGTAAAATGGAGTAAAAATAGCCTCTTCAATAAATGGTGTGGGAGAGCTGGATAGCTACATGCCGAATAATGAAACTTGACCACCAACTTACACCATACACAAAAATAAATGCAAGGTGGGTAAAAGATTTAAATATAAGTCGTGACACCATTAGACTCCACCATTTAATAGGAGGGTCACAATGAAGAGAGATTCAGTAGCTCCTCGGATTGTTTGATTCCAACTGAAGAAAATGGTGAAGACCAGAACTGGCTGCACAGGTAGAGGGTGGACTTCTCTGCCCGCCCATTTTCAATATGACAACATTTAGGATTGTACAGTCGACAGAGAAAAAGACAGATACACACACCCATTCACAGAGAGAGAAAGTTGGTGAATAGATATGTAGATTCAATCAATAATCTTTCTTCTATATTTTCCTGAGTCTCTCTAAACAATGATCAGAAACCAGGGACAAGTAAGACTCGGTCACAGAGCTTGCGTTTGAAAGCAATGTTCTCTTTGGACGGACTGTGGTCTGCAGTCAGTCACTGATGCCCACCTCAGGCCCAGTGGGGATCACTCCTGCCGACCACCACGCCGCCTCCCAGCAGGCCGCCGCGCTGACATCCACGAAGCCGAAGGAACCAGAAAGAACCATCTTCCGTTCCCGGGCTCCTCCGCTGGCCAGAACTGAAGTGCCATCCAGAGGCCAGGCAAGAATGCCGAGGAGAGAAGCCGGTGTGTTTTCTGAGACACGCTGGGGGCCAGGCATGGCGAACCCGGTACCGAAAACCAGAGCAACCGGGAACCCTGGTGAAGTCAACGCACGTTCTCCAGGCACGGCTGTGCTGGATTTTGCTGCTTCGTGAGCTGTGCTGCTTCTGTCTCTAAGCTGATGCTGCAATAATGCTCTGTAACCGGCAACCTGGAGGCGTCGGAACCCACAGGGACCGCAGGTAGGGTTGTCACCTGTCTGCTTATGCGTTTAGGATGTTTACGCGGTGACTTATTTATAGGAAGCCATGGCTTTGCGAACAAAGAAGGTTCTAGTTACACCATCCCTCTCTGCTGGGCAGCCGCTCGCTGGTGGCCACTGGGCAGATGCTCCTGTTCTAACCGTGTCTCTTGTTCACCAGGCTTTCAGGGCGTTTCTTCGTGTTTTACTGAACCTGGGAACTTGACAGCCTGTGACTTAATAAAATAGATTTCCAAACAAGACTTCAATCCATTTCTCTCCCCTCTTTTTAAGTTCTAGGACATTTGAAAATGTGCTTATAAAAATGATCATTTGGCTTGGAATTTGGGTCCGTTCTTACTAAAAAAGTGAATTAATCTTAATAATTGCAAAGAAATCATATATGGAGTAGTCCTCGAAAGGGTAATTACTCAAATACAGTGGTTTTCATTAAAAAGTTAACATTTATCTTATTACAGTAATTACCTTATTGCAGTAAATTGGCAATATTTTCCAGCTCCTTCAGTGAGATCTCATAGTGAGACAACTTCACTGCACCACGATGCATTTGAACTTGTTAATGAGAATTGTGTGAATCATGTCTTAAACTTGTTTTAGGAAAGGCCAAACATGCTCCTTTTTTGTTGGAAATCACCTTGTTCAACGGCTGTCGTCAGTGCTACCCATTGATCTCGCACACGGCTTTCCCTTTGAGTTCATCAGGCTCCGGGAACGCCACCGTAAGGGGCGGAGGGGAGTGTTGGAAAGTCGCTGACATCTTGCCCCTCCATCCTGCGAGGGCAGGGAGCGGGAGAGATGAGCCTCCCACCCTGGATCCAAGGCAGAAGCAAGCTGGGAACCAGGGCAGTGGGCTGCTGGCGCTCAGGGACTCAGGTGCCAGGGCCGCGGGCGGCACGCAGCCGTCCTCCCGCCGCTGTGCAGGGCTGCTAGGCCCGCCGCCCGAGGGCCCGTTACACCCTGTGCAGGATGGAAGAGACCGTCTCTGGGGGATCCCTCCCAGCGTTAGCCATGGCCGTGCACCTCGTGTGCACAGAGCCAGGAGTGGGTCAGAGGCGGGGCCTCACTTCCTCAGAGACTGAGTGTGACGGGTAGGGTGCAACAGTGAGTGAATCCTGGAAACACACTCGGCTGTGTTTGTGATCTCATGAGGTTATCCTGGGGGACAGGGGGTGCTGTTCTTTAAAATTTCCATCAAGGCAGGGAGGGAGAGACAAACATTGTTTGCACAAGATGGTGCATTTTAATGAGAAGCAGCATGAACATGGAAATGCAGGGCTCAGACGGAGTGGGACGAGAGGCGGGGAGGCCTGTCCTCTGGGACGCCAGCCGCGGTTCGGCCAGTGAAGGGGGACGTCCTCTCACCAGCGTGGTCCGGGCCTCACCGCGGCTCCTCCTTTCTGTCCTTAGTCACTGGACTTCTGCTCAGCTCGGCTGCAGGCGGTTCTCCAGGGCGGCTGTTCTGTAATTTAGCTGTAATTTTGACGTGGCCATGGGAGGAGACGCGTGTACCTATTCCACGGCGTTAGCTGGCAGCACCGTCATTGTTACTTTGTGTCTATGTGGCTGAAGCGCAGGTGGAGTCAAGTATCTGGATTCGGGAGTTCATGGACTCGGGCCCTTCCTGCCCGTCGGTGCAGTGGGCAACCTGAATGGAGGCCTGGCCTCGCCTTTCCCAACCCTGCGCCCTCACACGCCCCCCAGCCTGAACCCCAGTGCGTGCTGGAAACTTGGCAGAAGGAACACAGGTTTCCTTGGTGTTTCTAGGTCTACAAATAAGTGAGAAAAAGACCCATGTCTGTTCTCACAAAACTGCACACATCCAGGACACGCAAGTAGGGAGAGGCTTCTAAAGGTGAGGTGCAGCGAGACACTCCCTGTCTCGTGGAACTGAGACAGGGCAAGTAGCATTTGAAAAGATTTCCAAATACAGCTCATGACGGAAACTCGGGGCCATCCGATATGTCATTGTCTTATTTCTGGTAAGTCAGGGGGAGATTTTCCAGGCTGCGAGAAGTTTAAAACTACTCTAAAAGACTGATGGATGGCTCTCTGACTTGCATTCCTTTCCAAGCAAGGAAAAGGACTATTTTTAAAAAACCATCCGACCTCAAGTCTGCTTTTATTAAATGCCAATGCATCTGTATTGCCACTGAGATCTTAATAGAAATAATGGGACAGCACAGCTTCTCATGCAGCCCCCGACGACTCTTTTTCTCATTCCTTTTGTGTTAGGAAAGGAACGTGTCCCGAGCCAGGCGTGCGCGCGGTGGAATCCATTACGGTCCTGGAGCCCGCCGCCTTTTCAACAGCCCTCTGTCTCCCCGTTTCTGTAACCACTTTGTTCTTTTCTGATACAATCTATTTGACTCTCAATATTTCAGTTTACAAAGAAACATGAATCATCAGGGGGACAGAAGAATCAAAATAACTTTTCTTCATTCCTTACATGCCGATCAAGATTGCTTTGGAGAGAATGAGCCATGGGACCTGGCTTGGACGTGGCAGAGAAGTTAAGAGTGATGATTTATTTCTCGAGAACTGGCTGATTTATTTGAGCATTTTATCTTTTCATATCTCCTTCTTCATCTGCTAAATAA
>PVKU01010418.1:0-52417 GCA_004027475.1 Anoura caudifer | reverse complement strand
AGGGGGACAAGGTACATAGAACAAGTAGCATAGATGGTAGGTAGAAAATAGACAGGGGGAGGGCAAGAGTAGTGTGGGAAATGTAGAAGCTAAAGAACTTATGACACATGGGCAGGAACTAAAGGGGGGAATGTGGGTGGGAGGGGTGTGCAGGGTGGAGGGTAATGAAGGGGGGGAAATGGGACAACTGTAATAGCATAATCAATAAAATATAATTTAAAAAAAAAAGAAATATAATGATAAATAATTTCACTTGAAATGCAATGCATACATGCCTCTCCTTTGATAAATTACAGGCCCAAAATATCACTGATGCAAAGATGCACTGCTATTTAATCTACAATCATCAATCTAATGATGATGCATCTAAACAGGTAACAATCTATAATTGAAAAAGAAGAAGAAGAGCAGCAGGTGAAAAATTCACAACTAACTCAAGAGAACACTGAGGCTTCACTGACCAGAAAAAACACTTCCTGAAGAGATGAGGAATTTTAGTGGCAGTTTTACAAGTCTCCCTTGCAGCCAGACTATGATGAAATACCCCAGCGATGAGATTGTGTTCTCCAAATACCATTTTTTCACAGAGAGGAATCAGAACTCCTTGGAGAAACAGTGATTCTAGGACTGAGACAGGAAGGATACAAGATATTACACTGGAGAGCAAGGAAGCTATTGAAGGCTAATGGAGTCATGTTCAAGGGATTCAGGAGGCAACCTGAAGTCTGCTACTGACCAAAGTTGGGACAACTTAGACATCAATAAGAATAATAGTTGTAATTGATTAAAACACATGAAGCATTTAAAAATTCATTATAAATTCAATGATACTAGAAGACTTCCTGCCAAGATGGAGGCATAGGTAGATACACTTTGCCTCCTCACACAACCAAAAGAAGGACAACAACAAATTTAAAAACAAAAAACAACCAGAACTGCCAGAAAATAGAACTGTATGGAAATCCAACAACAAGGAGTTAAAGAAGAAGCATTCATTCAGATGGATAGGAGGGGTGGAGGCTGGCAGCCAGGGCAGGGAGGACTTGTGTCAAGGCAGCAAATGGTGGCCTGGGCAAGGTGGCTACTGCCAAACAAGGTGGTCCCATGTTTGCATGTGGATAACTCAGGAGGAACAACTGGGAGCAAAACAGTCCATGCACGCCAGGGTTACCACGTGGGGAAATAAAGCCTCAAAACCTCTGGCTGTAGAAACTTGTGGGGATTGTGGCAGTGGGAGAAACTCCCAGCCTCACAGGAGAGTTCATTGGAGAGACCCACAGGGTCCTAGAATGCACACAAACCCACCCACCTGGGAATCAGTACCAGAAGTGTCCAATTTGCTTGTGAGTAGTGAGTAACAAGACTGAAAGCTGACTGAGAGTCCAGGAAGTGGCATTGTTCCCTCTTGGACCCTACCCCCACATAAAGCACCACATCATAGCAATATGGGATGCCCTGTCCAGGCAAATACCTAAAGCACTGCCTCCTTACAACATATCTGGTGCACCAAGACAAAGAAATATGACCCAAATGAAAGAACAGATCAAAAATCAAAAAAAAAAAGAGCTAACAACAAAAAGATAGACAACCTAGCTGATGCAGTGTTCAAAACACTAGTAATCAGGATACTCAAAGAACTGATTGAGCTCAGTCACAAAATGAAGGAAGAAATGAAGGCTACCCAAAGTGAAATAAAGCAAAATATGCAGGGAACCAACAGTGAAAGGAAGGAAACTGGGACTCAAATCAATGATTTGGAACAAAAGGAAGAAATAAACATCCAATCAGAACAGAATGAAGAAATAAGAATTCAATAAAATGAGGAGAGGCTTAGGTATCAGCAGGAAAACTTTAAGCACTCTAACATGTGAATCATAGGGGTGCCAGAAGGAGAAGACCAAGAGGAAGAAATTGAAAGTTTATTTGAACAAATAATGAAGGAATACTTTCCCAATTTGGAGAAGGATATAGACTTCTAGGAAGTCCAGGCCCAGAGAGACCCAAGGACATTGGACCCAAGGTGGAACACACTAAGGCACATCATAATTACATTACCTAAGATGCAAGATCAGGAGAGAATCTTAAAAGCAGCAAGAGAAAATGAGAGAGTTACCTACAAAGGAGTTTCAATAAGACTACCAGCTGATTTCTCAAAAGAAACCTTACAGGCAAGAAGGGGCTAAAAAGAAGTATTCCAACTCATGAAAGGCAAGGACCTACATCCAAGATTGCTCTATCCAGCAAAGCTATAATGGAAGGGCATATAAAGTACTTTCCAGATAAGGTCAAGTTAAAGGAGTTCATCATTACCAAGCCCTTATTATATGGATGTTAAAAGAACTTATCTAAGAAATAGAAGATCAAAAACTATGAACAGTAAAATGACAACAAACTCACAACTATCAACAACTGAACTAAAAAACAAAAACTAAGCAAACAACTAGAACAGGAACAGAACCAGGGAAATGGAGACCACATGGAGGGTTTTCAGTGGGAAGGGGAAGAATGGGGGCAGAGTACAGGGAATAAGAAGCATAATTGGTAGGCATAAAATAGATGGGGGGGAGGTTAAGAATAGTATAATAAACAGAGAAGCCAAAGAACTTCTATGTACAACCCATGGACATGAACTAAGCGGGTGGAATGCTGGAGGTGGGGTGGGGGGTGGTTCAGGGTGGTGGGGGGATAAAGGGGAGAAAAAACTGGGACAACTGTAGTAGCATAATCAATAAAATATACTTAAAAATAAAAATAAAATGAAATAAAAATGGTACTAGAAAAATAACTCTCCCTTGTTCCTTTTGGAGAATACTGGAAAATAATTCATTACTGTGAAAACTGATAAAGGATACAGCATTTATCTTGCCTTTTCTATATGAGCTGTACCTCAGGGGCAACCAAATAGTCTTTAAAGGTAACTTCTTTTTAGAGAAGAATTCCAGCTAAATATGAATAAAGAATGCTAGAATCACAATGTCATGATTTTGCAAAAACAAACAGAAGTACATTCATTCCATGGGATACCATGCAGCAATAAAAAGGAATGATCCAGTGCTGCATGTAACAACATAGATGAAGCTCAAAGATATATTTTTGAAGTGAAATAATACAGACACAAAAAAATACGTACTATACAATTACATTTATGTGATGTTTCCGGAACAAGCCAAACTAATCTATGGTGATACCAGTCAGAAGAGCAGCTATTGTCAGGAGTTATTCACTGGGAGAGGGCACATGGGGAACCTTTTGGGGTACTAGAAATATTCTACACACTGATCTGACTGGTATTTTACACAGATGTATACATAAGTAAAAATGTATCTAAGTACACTTATGATTTATACACTTTATTGTAACAAGTGATATTTCAATAATAAGGTCTTTTAAAAGAGTATCACCAATTTTCTTTTTTTCATTGTATTTTTCCCATTACCACTTAGTCCCCTTAAAACACCCTCCCTGCTCCCCACAATCAACACATCATTGACCATATCCATAAGTCCTTTTTCCTTTTTGCTTAATTCCCCTGGACCCTCCCCCGATTTAGCTGTAATCCTGCTGTCTTATCTATGAGACTATCTCTATTTTGCTTGTTAGTTCAGTTTGTTAATTAATTTCCACATAAGAGTGAAATCATATGGTATTTGTCTTCCTCTGACTGGCTTATTTCACTTAGCAGAATGTTTTCCAGATCCATCCGTACTGTCACAAAGTATAAAATTTTCTTCTTTATTACAGCTGAGTAGTATTCCATTCTGTGAATGTTCCATAGTTGTTTTATCCACTTGTCTACTGGTGGACACTTGGGCTGCTTCCATATCTTGGTGATTGTAAATAACACTGCAATGAACATAGGGGTGCTTATGTTCTACTGAATTAGTGTTTTGGGTTCCTCCAGATATATTCCCAGAAGTAGGATCACTGAATCCAAAGACAGATCCATTTTTAATATTTTGAAATATCTCCATACTGTTTTCCACAGTGGCTGCACCAGTCTGCATTCCCATCAACAGTGCCAAAGGATTTTCCTTTCTCCACATCCTCACCAGCACTTGTTGTTTGTTGATGTATTGATGATGGCCATTTTGACAGGTGTGAGATGATATCTCATTGTGGTTTTAATTTGCATTTGTCTGATGATTAATGAACTTGAGCATCTTTTCATATGTGTATTGGCCATCCGTACGTCCTCATTGGAGAAGCATCTGTTCAGGTTCTTAGCCCATTTTCATTGGACTGTTTGCATTGTTGGTGTTGAGTTTTGTAAGTTCTTTATAAATTCTGGATTTTAACTCCTTATCAGATGTATTGGCAAATATGTTCTCCCATTCTGTGGGTTATATTTTCATTTTGTTGATGTTTTCCCAAGAAAATTTTACCCTTTGAGATAGTATGGGTGGACCTAGAGAACATTATGCTAAGTAAAATAAGACAAGCAGAGAAAGACAAATGCCATATGATTCCACTCATGTGGAATCTAATGAACAAGCTGAACTAACAAGCAAAATGGAGACAGATTCATAGATGGAGAGAAGGATGACAGCAAAGGTGGGAAGGTGGGGTAGAGGGGTTGAGCAAAAAGGAAAAAGGACTCATGGACAGCAGCGTGGTGATTGCAGAGGGGAAGGGAGAAATGGTGCATAAATGGTAACGGGAAAAAATACAATAGAAATAAATAAATAGACAGAATAGCAGGGACCTGTGGGACAGTCCCAAAATGTCCAATATTTATGTCATTGGCACCCCAGAGGAAAATCAGGGAGTGCAATACTGAAAAAACTTTGAATAGGTAATGGTTGAAAATTTCCCACATTTGCTAAAAGACATAACTTCAGAGATTCAAGAAGCTTTGTGCATTCCAAACAGATAAATCCCAAGAAATCTACACGCAGACACATCACACTGAAATTTCTGAAAACGAAAAACAGAGAACCAAAATCTTGAAAGAAACCAGAAGTAATGAAGTATTACCTATAGGTAAACAAAGATTTGACTATATGTGTATTTCTTATCAGAAAGAAAGAAGTGGAATGATATTTTTAAAGTGCTAAAATTAAAATATGACCCAGGATTTATTTCCAGTGAGGGAAAAACAGCCTTCAGAAATTAAGGTGAGATAAAGGCATTCTCAGGTTAAAGAAAACTAAGAATTCCTTGCCAACAAATTCACTCTAAAAGAACAAAGGGAAGAGAAATGATAACAAAAGTAAAGTTGGAATGTAAAGATCAAAACAAATGGTAAATATCTTAGTAAATATAACAGGCTATTCTTTTTTTTATCATCACCCTAGTATATACTTGTTGATTTTGGAGACAGGGGAAAGGTGAGGGGGGGCGGGTGAGAAACATCAATCAATTGCTTTTCCCTATGTGCCCCAGACCAGAGATCTTTGGTTCATATCCTGACCAGGGACTGAACCCCTACCTAGGCAGGTGCTCTGACCAGAATCAAACCCACAACCTTTCAGATCATAGGTTGATGCTTCAACCATGTGAGCCACATGACCAAGGCAACAGACTATTCTTCTGTTGAGATCTGAAAAAGATATTGGCTCACATGGCTCAAGCCAGATAGAAAATTGTCTCATGGGGTTTTTAATATACATAAATATAAGGTGAAGACAGCTATAACATAAAGAGGGTAGAGCATAAAAAAGTCTATGTGATGATAAAGTGTCTGCATTCCACCTGGAGGGGTAAAACATTGATTCTAAGTATAATGGGTTGTGAAGAGTATGTATATTGTAATTCCTAGACAACTGCTATAAAAACTATGCAAAGAGATATCTTCAAACCACAATACATAAGCTAAAACATACTATTAAAATGTGGAAATAAACCAGAGGAGGTAAAAAAAGAGGAAACTGAGAAACAGAAATGAGAGGGAACAGTACACACATAATAAAGTGGTAAACCTTTATTACTTTATTGTATGAATAATTTCATTAAATGTCAATGATCTAATGAAAATATGTCAGTGAGTCACCTACTAATCTCAGTCACTGGTGTGAGATGAACTATGAAGTGAAATCCACAAAACAAGCATTTGAGAAGAAAAGTAGAAGCATCTAAAAATATAGATGTGTTGCAACTGACTCAGGAAGAGCTCAACTACTGAATGTTTTAGTTCTAGAAGATGGAAGAGGAGAAAGAGGCTCTCATTGATGGGTTCTCCTTTGATTTCTATCCCAATCTGCAAAAGATAATCAATTTGTTCAGCTGCCTCCAAGAGCACCCTCCAACTCATAGCAGTTTCACAATAAGTAGTGATTACACTCCCCTTTAAACACACTGTGAAAATGATGACACAGGTGAAGCACTACTGGTCAGCTAAAAGCTCTCCTCAGTCATCTAGTGAGCCCTCCCCACAACATGTTTCCTTACTCTGGATTTTAAGAAAATTTCGAACACCCACTGTACACACCCATCCAATCTACATTTTATATAGAAGAACAGCAAAACATGACTTCGTTCCATGTCTCTCTGTGCTGTAACTCTGCAATAATTTGCAAAAGGCGTGATACAAAGGTTCCTGGCAGCAGTTCCTAATAATTATCTATGCTATTGGATTTTTTTCTTTTTAGATTTTATTTATTTGTTTTTAGAGAGGGGAAGGGAGGGAGAAAGAGAGGGAGAGAAACATCAACGTATGGTTGCTTCTCACATGACCCTCACTGGGGACCTGGCCTGAAACCCAGGCATGCGCCCTGACTGGGAATGGAACTGGCAACCCTTTGGCTCACAGCCTGTGCTCAATCCACTGAGCTACACCAGTCAGGACTACTTTTGGAATTTTTTTCAGCTCATTAAACCTCTGTCCATTTTAGTTTGATTTTCTCAGTTTGTACAATATAAGCATATTCTTTTCCTCCCTTTTGTCATCCCTCATTTTGTGTTTTAACATCCTGTAGTTCTGTACCAGAGGAGACTTATCCTTGGGTACTTCTTGCTGAAGGCCTAATGCTTTGTAAATAAAATCGATATTTATTTAGAAAATGTATGTAATCTAAACACACCAATTAAAAGACAAATTGTCAGAAAGCATTTTTAAAAATGAGCCTACCAATTACAGTTTATAAATGACCAACTGTCTGCTATCTGCAAGAAATTCACTTCAAATGCCACAGTATTGGCATGTCAAAAGTGAAAGGATAAATAAATGTCATGCAAACACTAATTTTTAAAAAGCTATGTTGGGTATTAATAATAATAGAGAAATAAGATTTCATAGCAAAGGAAATTACTAGAGAGAGGATATTTCATAAGGACAAAAAGAACAGTTTATCAAGAAGATATAAAAGTCCTAGCGTGTATGCACTTAACAAAGCTTCAAAATTTATGAAGCAAAAGCTGACAGAACTGAAAGGGAAAATAAGTAAAACCTTGGTACAGTTGGAGATCTCAACATTCCTCTCTCATGATCAATATAATTAATAAATAGAAAATCAGCAAAGAGACTGCAGAACTGAACAACACCATCAGGTGGCATTTTAGCACCATGCATCCAACAAAAGCAAATAGGCCATATCTTGTCCCATTAAATAAAACCTTAACAAATTTAAAAAATTGAAATCATAAAAGGTGAGATAAAGGTACTCTCAGGTAAAGGAAAACTGACCATAATAGATTTGGAATAAAAACCAAAAACTAAAAAAGAACTGATAGAAAATTCTTCAAACTTCTAGAAATTAAACCACACACTTCTAAATAATTTATTGGCCAAAGAGAAAATTCAAGAGAAACCATAATATATTTTGAACTGAATAATGAAAATGCAGCATATCAACATGTATGGGATCAGCTAATGTAGTGCCTAAAGGGAAATTTATAGCACTAAATATTTATAGTAGGAAAAAAGAAAGGTTTCAAGTCAACAATCTAAGTTTCCACTTTAGAAAAATGAGAAAAGGTAAAATAAGTCCAAGGAAAGAAGCAGAAAGAAAGAAGGAGCTCCTGCTCTTCACGACAGCATGGATGGAACTGGAGAGCATCATGCTAAGCGAAATAAGCCAGGCAGTGAAAGACAAATACCATATGATCTCACCTTTAACAGGAACCTAATAAAAAAAAACAAACAAACAAGCATAATATAACCAATGACACTGAAATTGAGAAGGGGTTGATAGTCACCAGAGGGGAGAGGGGAGGGAATTTCAGGGGGAAAGGGGAAGGATTTGGAGCAACAAGTATAAAGGACACATGGACAAAAACTAGCGGGGCTGGAATGGGAGTAAAAGACAGAAAACTATACAAGAACAACAATTAAAATAAAAAATAAAATTAAAGAAGAAGAAAGAAGAAAATATTATAAATAACAGCAAAAAATTGATACAAGTTGAAAAGAAAAACATAGAGAAAAATATAAAGAGAATAAATAGAAAAAAAAAACAAACAAAAAGTTGGTTCCTTTAAAAGATCAGTAAAATTAATACTTCTATGGCTCACTTCTACCTCTGTCATTTTCTAAGTAAACTTTCTCTTACAGTTTGAACAAAAAGACAAAGTACAGATTGGATGAAAACGTGTGCAAATTATAGATCTGTAAAGGACTTGTGACCATTAAGCTTAGTGAAAGAAGTTGATTTCATGAAAGTTAACATACTAAATGATTCCATGTATATAACATCCTCAAAAGGACACAATTATAGAGACAGAGAACAGGTTGGTGGCTGCCAGAGAACAGAGGCAAGGTGGGGAGGAGATGTGACTATAAAGCAGTAGCACAAGAGAATTTCTCTTGGTGAGGGAACATCCAAATCATAATGGTTGTGGTGGGTTGTGTACATAATTCTATAAAAAGATCAAACTGCCCAGGACACATGCAAATGGGTGCATATAAACATTAGTGGAAATGGAACAATGCCTGTGGTCTTACAATAGTGTGCCAACAACAGTGCCCTGGTTTTGAGAGTGTGCTATTCAAGGGGCTCTATGTACTATAGTGTTTTTGCAACTCCTGGTGAATCTACAATCCCTTCAAATTTAAAAGTTCAGGAGAAAACTAGCAGCAAAATGATTGAAAATACTCTGGTGTCCATCTATAGGGGACCGGTGAAGAAACTATAAGACATGCACACAATGTGTGAAAACCATAAAAAAAAAGGAATATGTTTGTGGACTGATATAGACAAATGAAAAAAGCAAGGTCCAGGGTACTAGACAGAATGTGCTACCTGCAGCATAAAAAAGAAAGGGAGATAAGAATATACCATAAACAGAGATTTGTTTATTTTTACTAAGTAAAATGGGAAGCACAAACCAGAAGTGAATGAAAAGCTTATCTACAGAGGGTGAATGGTAACAAGGTTAAGAAGATCGGTATGGGAGGAAGAATTTGCTGAGCAAAATGTTACATAGTTTAAAGTTTCTAATGATGTAAATCTCTACATAATCAAGCTCTTCAATTAAATAAAAGGAAGACAACCATAAAATTTAACACAAACAAATAAGTGTAAACTATATCAATTTGATAATATGATCGCAGAGAAAAGAATTATTTCAAGTACGTAACCTTTGAATGCAATTCTGTGACTATAATCCTCAGTGACCTACATTCTAACAGCAACAGAAACTGCAAAGAAATCTTAAATTTCCTGTGGGAATCAGGAAATAGAATTTTCAGAAGAAGGCCAAAGTGTTGTAATCACATTAACAAAGGGAAAGTTGTTGATAAAAATGCACACAATTTTTAAATGGACAAAGTATTTGAACCTGCACCTCAAATCTTTAAGCCAAGCACTTTATAAATATCTCATTCAATTATCAAAATGACAGTATTAACGAGGTACTGTCATTCCATTTTCCAGGGGAAAACTGAGGCAAAGACAAATGAAGTAACTCCCCAAGACCACACAGCAAACAGCAGAGCCAGAATCTGGAACTGTAACGTGTGGAAGTTCAGAGCCCCTGCTTTTAACTTTTAACTGCTATGAAGCAGCAGAAGGGCGCTGAGAGAGGAGGTGGTCACAGCGATGGCTGATGGGGAGGAGGGAAGGAGGAAGTTTTCTTCTCCAAAGGCAGCCCTTATTAATCTTTCCCTAAGAGCTCTGAACCCCACCTTCAACAGCAGTTCCGCTTCTTAGTTTGTCCCTAGACCGTTTCCTCATCTGTTTCCAACTGTACTAAGTTGGTAGTGTCCCTCCAAATTTATGTCCACCCAGCACCTCAGAATGTGACCGTGTCTGGAATTAAGGTCTTTGTAGCTGATTCAAGTTAAGATGAGTTCAACTGGGTTCAGGTGGGTCCTAACGCAATGACTGCTGTTCTTGTTAAGAAGAGAAAACGTGTGCGCACACATGCAGAGGGGAGAATGCCCTGTGGAAATAAACGGAGACAGAGATTGCAATGATATGTGTCCAAACCAAGAGATGCCACACAGGTTGCTAGGAATCACTGGAGGCTAAGAGAGACACCTGGAACAGACTCTCCTTCAGAACCTCCAGTAGGAACCAACCCTGCTGACACCTTGATTTTGGACTTCTCCTTTACGACTGTGACAGCATGCTGTGTAGAGCCCCTCAATTGTGGTACTTCATTATGGCAGCCCTAGGAAACTAATATGTTGACTTCCAGGGGCTTCTTCCCACTGATCTCCAACCAGTCCTCAATCCTTGTGGGCATCTCAGTAATAACTGCCTCTGTGAGCTTCTGAAGGGATCCCATGGTTGCATTAAATTGATCCCTAGGGGAAAAGGGACTCAAACAATTGCCAAACTCTCAGGCCCAACCCTCCTTCTAGACATCCTGCTCAGTATTCTGGCTGTCTAGGAAGCCTTCCTTGAGAAAGCCTGCTCCAAAATCATCCTCTACATTCCCAGCAGTATTTGCCTGCCACTCACTTCAATAGATTCCTCTGTTGTTTTCACCAGAGCACAAATGTTTCCCTGCTGGGCAGTCTGTCCTGGTGGACTGAGAGATCCCTGACAACATAACTACTACCACCGGCCACTCCATCCCAGGTCCCCACCTTTAGCTCATCTGAGATTCTGCTCCCAGTGAGGGCAGCTTCAATAAGAGGCCCTGACTCAGAGGTGGCTGGCTGCAGGGAGAAGAGGACCAACCTGGCACTTGGCTGGTAACTGATTCACAAAAGGTAGGCATGGATTTCTCCCTCTTGCCCTTTAGTGAACTGAGTGGCCTTGGCCAAAACCTTATAAAGAAAGTAGGTAATCCTCCAAGGAGCACTTCTAAAGGTAGGCCTGCTGGGAGAACCAAAGCAACATTTATGATAGATCCAGACCACTAAAACTGAAAAGTGGGGGGAAAAGAAAGAAAGGCAGCTTTCCCTAGAATAAAGGACTCAAAGGAAATTCACCTCAGGGTAGAGCTATTCTTACTGGGCACTTGGAATTCCAAGTCTGACCCACACACAGGGAAATCCTGTCAAGAAACCCTCCTCACCCTAACCAGATTTACACTGAGGAGAGCCCCATAGGGACACAACCAGAGGAAACTTCCTACCTCAACCCTTTCTGTATATACCAGTCCCTCCTTCATAACATAAATAAATATGAAGTAAAAAGGAAGGATCACCACACATCTGATGAAAAGAAGGACAAAGGTAAACAGACCAACTGATCTTGAAGAAAATCAAGCAAATTCAGTTGTTATCTATCAACAATTGAGTCTAAACAAGAAACTAAACAAGAAGAAGAGAGGCAGAATCATACATACAGAGAGTGCGTTGATGGTTGTGGGATGGGTTAGGGGTGTGGGGGAATGGGAGAAGAGGTGAGGGGATTAAGAAGTACAAATAGGTCATTACGAATAACCAAAGGGATGCAAAGTACAGTAAAGGGAATGGAGTAGCCAAAGAACTATACGCATGACCCAGGGACATGAACAATGCCTGAGGGAGTGAGTGGTGCTGGGCGGAGAGGAAAAAGGTAAAATTGGGTCAAGTATAATAGCACAATCAATAAAATAAAATTTAAAAAATAGGGGACTTCTGGCCAAGATGGAGATGTAGGTAGAAACACTGCGCCTCCTCACACAACCAAAATAAGGATGATAACAATTTAGAAACAAAATAACAACAGAGAAAATTGAACTGTATGGAAATTTGACAACCAAGGAGTTAAAGTAGACACATTGATCCAGACAGGTAGGAGGGGCCGAGTCCAGTGGCCAGGCAGAGAGCGGTGGCAGCAAAACAAACAAACAGAAAAAGTGGTAGCTGGTGGACCTAGTGAGGCGACGGATTGTGGAGGGGCTTTGCGCACAAGGGAGCTTGCGGAACCAGGTGGTCCCACATTCATACGCAGATAAACCAGGCAAAACTGGGGAGACAAACTGCACAACCCAGGGTCCCAGTGCGGGGAAATAAAGCCTCAAAACACCAATTGAAAACACCTGTGGAGGCTGTTGCCAGGAGAAACTCACAGCCTCACAGGAGAGTTACTTGGAGAGACCCACGGACGGGGTCCTGGAATGTACACAAGCCCACCCACCCAGGAATCAGCACCAGAAGGGCCCACTTTGCTTGGGGAAGCGGCAGAGGTAACTGAAATCTGGCAGAGAGAGGAGCAAGCACCATTGTTCCCTCTTGGACCCCTGCCCATCATACATTGTCAAAACCCAGCGCCTGGGTTGCACCTCCCTGGTGAACATCTAAGACTCTGCCTCTCCCTATATAACAGGTACATCAAGACAAAAAAAAAAAAATGGCCCAAATGAAAGAACAAATCAAAGCTCCAGAAAAAATACAACTAACCAACAAAGAGATAGCCAACCTATCAGATAAATGCACAGTTCAAAACTCTGGCGATCAGGAGGCTCACGGAATTGGTCACAAATTAGATGAAAAAATGAAAGCTACACTAAGTGAAATAAAGGAAAATGTACAGGGAACCAATAATGATGGGAAGGAAACTGAAACTCAAATCAATGTAGTGGACCAGAAGGAACAAAGAAACAACCAAACAGAAAAGAATGAAGAAACAAGAATTCAAAAAATAAATGAGGAGAGGATTAGGAACCTCCAGGACATCTTTAAACGTTCTAACATCCATCTTATGGGGGTACCAAAAGGAGAAGAGGAAGAGCAACAAGTGGAAAAGTCATTTGAACGAATAATAAAGGAGAACTTCCCCAATCTAGCAAAGGAAATAGACTTCCAGGAAGTCCAGAAAGCTCAGAGAGTCCCAAAGAAGTTGGACCCAAAGAGGAACACACCAAGGCACATCATAATTACATTAGCCAAGATTAAAATGAAGGAGAGAATCTTAGAAGCAGCAGGAGATAAGGGGACAGTCAACTACAAAGGAGTTCCCATCAGGCTGTCAGCTGATTTCTCTAAAGAGACCTTATAGGCAAGAAAGGGCTGGAAAGAAGTATTCCTTGCCATGAAAGGCAAGGACCTTCATCCAAGATGGCTCTATCCAGCAAAGTTTTATTCAGAATGGAAGGGCAGATAAAGTGCTTCCCATATAAGGTCAAGTTAAAGGAGTTCATCATCACCAAGCCCTTATTATATGAAATGTTAAAGGGACTTATTTAAGAAAAAGAACATAAAAAACATGTACAGTAAAATGACAGCAAACTCACAATTATTAACAACCACACCTAAAACAAAAACAAAAACAAAGCAAATGACTAAACAGGAACAGAACCACAAAAATGGAGGTCACATGAAGGGTTAGCAACAGGGGAGTGGTAGGAAGAGAGAGGGGGAAAAGGTACAGAGAATAAGTAGCATAGATGGCAGGTAGAAAATTAACAGGGGGAGGGTAAGAATAGTATGGGAAATGTGGAAGCTAAAGAACTTATAAGCATGACACATGGACATGAACTAAAGTGGGGGAATGTGGGAGGGAGAGGGTATGCAGGGTGGAGGGGAGTGAAGGGGGGGAAATGGGACACCTGTAATGGCATAATCATTAAAATATATTTTAAAAAATAAAAAATAATAACAAATAAAAAACTAAAGCCAGAGACAAACATCAGAGTTACGTACCACATTGGCCTGGGCCTCTGTAAGACTAGATGAGTCCTTTTGCAAAACATCTGCAGGTGGCAGGCAGAGCACACCCTTAAAGCACATTCGGAGTAGGTCTACTCCTTTTCTATCTCTAAGAGGGGCCTGAGCATCCTAAGAAACAGAGAGGAGAAGTGTAACTAAACCATGATGGTCAGAAATAACTGCTGAGGAAGGTAAAGAAAGAGATGTAGAGACAGAGGGGTAGGTGGGAGCAAGGAAGAGGAAAACATCATAAGAAAGAGTAATAAGAGGAAAGGGAGGAAAGAGTAAGAAAAGGTGAAAGGAGCCAGGAAGGTGGAAAGAAGAGAACTAAGGGAAAGAGGCGAGGCATAACTATCACAGGAAAGGGTACTGCTAATTAGGGAGGATATATTACTCTTCGGTTCCCCAGAGGTTTTCAGAGAATGGGCATCAGTGATGGAGATGGAGGTGCCTAGCTGGGGTGGCCCTGAAAGCAAAGGAAAGCCTGGGAAGAAGTGACAGCAAGTCCTATCTCCAGGTCATCTCAGCCAGGTGCTTTGAAAACCCCATCCAAAAAATCCTGGCAAAAAATGGTAGACATTGTCCACTAAATTTCTAGTACTTCCTGATGCTAGAAGCAGAGGCAGAAAATAAGTCGTGGGGATTGACTAGGGAATAAAGAGCTGAAATAGAACCAGGGCAGAGAAGACAGAGTGGATGGCATGTTGTTACCTGAAGTTAGCGATGATGTTCATTGCTTTCTGTCTAATGAGACTGGAGATGGAGTCCAATGGCTCCTTGCTGATCAGTTCCTACCACACATACACACCCATCCCCAAGAGGGTGGCAAACATGTTTTTCCTGTCTGCCTCTGTGTCCCCCTGCTCCAGGCTATGTTCATCAGAAGGTGGAATCTAGAATTTCTAGGGACTTCCAATGACTCTGAGGACAGCATCCCTCTCTGACTGCCAACCACACCTTCCCCACAGCACTCACCCCTGCCTTGAGGATGGGAAAGGGAATACTGAGGCATGGACTCCTACCATCAGGTCTAGCCTAGGAGTGCTACTAGTGATTCCCACAAGACCCATCCTCCTTCCTCTCTGCATTCCCATCTCCATCCTCCTGAGAGGAACTTTACCACCATGAGGTTTATTAATGACAGTTTCTGGGGGAAACTGAATCCACAGGCCAAGTGCTGCTGGCTGCTCAGGATGTTTGTCAGGATGGTCAGGGCATCCAGGTAATCCCACTGCAGGTTCTTATCCTGAATGAACCAGGAAGCTCATAGACCTCCAAGGTGAGCATGACCCTGGGACCGGGGCACACTACCTACAGTAAGTCTGGGGGATGAGGAGCTAAGCCTTCTGTAGCCTTCCTCAGGCTGACACTCTGCATCTTCCCTGTGAGGGCAGCCCGGGACATCTTTGTGGAGGATGGGGCCAGCCTGCTCACCAACTCTCCTTTTGAGTCCCCCTCTTAGAACTCCTCAATTAGGATAGATCTAGCTTCTCTGTCTCTCAAGATAGTGTCTTTCCTGAGGAAAAGTTCTTCTGATCTATGTCTAGCTGAGAATGGAAAGGGCTTCATCTCCATCCCTGGGGACCCATGCTGTGGACAAACAGCAAAGGCAGGAGAATAGTATGAGACTCCTTCTAGCTCCCCTAAATGCTTCCTCCTATGACTATCAGGGGATTTAAGCTTTACTCATCCCTTCATCAGAGAATGCAGTGCAGAGCCCAAAGGCACATTATGTAGCATACCAGCAGGGAAACAGACACTTTTTAACAGACTCAAAATTCCTCTGGTCCCTGCTTGGCTAGTTAGAGTCTCCAGTGGGATTAAGCAAAAGGACTGAAATGTGGGAGAAGTAACCGTACTAGTCCCACCCCCTGGCTTCCATTCAAGACCAGGTGTTTTTCTGAAAGGGCAGGCGAAGAGATGGCAGAGAAGGGATGGTGGAGAAGCAGAGTAAGCAGGAAGTACCTTCTCCACAATGCAGTTGTGCTTGTGTTGCAGGACCAAGGCCAGTATGCCATCTAAATGTATGATGATGGCTCCCTTGTTCTCCACAATTATTTTGCTGTAGCTTAAACAGAGAGTATTACACACCACCACCGATTTCCTTCACTG
This sequence comes from Anoura caudifer, assembly GCA_004027475.1. NCBI lineage: Eukaryota > Metazoa > Chordata > Mammalia > Chiroptera > Phyllostomidae > Anoura > Anoura caudifer. Next base: position 36,342 of record PVKU01010418.1, on the reverse strand, counting down.
ATGTTCCTGTAGGGGGAAGGGGAAAATTTGGCTCCTCCTCACCTAACCCACCTTGCCTGATGGGGAAATGGAAGTTCAGAAGGAGAAGGTGGCACAGAGGTTGTGGGAGGGAAGATGGGGCGGTGGAGTGGTGAGCAGTTGGTGGAAGAGGGCATGCAGTTGCTGATACCAGGGCCTAAAGTGTGGACAGGAGGGAGCAAGAGAAAGGGAGGGGTGGGAGAATCTTTCCCACATTTGGTCAGAGGGAAAGAGAAGCCCTTATAGGGAAGCCTCAGAGAAGTGGGAGGCTGAGGTAATGGGGATGCCTTGGAGGGCTCTGTGTGGGAGGTGGGCAGAGCCCTCTGGGGATAGTATCACCCTCATCAGTTTCAGGATGGGCGATGAGTTCTTGTCAGTGAGGATAGCACTATATAATCCCACTTCTTCCAGGACTATCTTCAGATGTTTCCTGGACATGACACTGAGTGCCACAGCAATGTCCTGTAACAGGGAGAGCCTCAACCCCATGCCACAGCTCAGGGTGAGCCAAGCACTTACTATGCTCCCCAGAAGCGGGATTTAGAGAGAGGAAGGGAGAGGAGAGAAGGGAAAAGAAATGGAAGGGAAATTTGTTTGCCTAGACTTGCACTGTTTAAAATCCAGATGGAGAACAAGATATCCTTGCAAGAACTAATTCTAGAAGACAGTGAATAAAAGGAAATTAGAGTCACAGGTTTAAAAAAAATCTCAGTGTTATCAAATCCAATATTGCGCAATTGAGGATACTTTTACATGTACTAGGAATTCAGAGAATGTTTTTTTCTGAGGAGGGAATAGAGGGGGAGAACAAATCCCAGGCACCTTACTGACAGGATTGGGTAGCTAATCAGAAAGGAGATGGAAGAGAGGGAAGATGCAGACAATGCCCATATTTCTAGTTTAGTAGAACAGAAGACAGCTGTAATTCTGACCAAAATATACATGTGAAATGGGGAACCTGTCTGGGTTGGAGAGGGAGGAAGAAGTGAGTCCCTGGATGTGTTGTATGGGAGGTGTGGCACAATAACCAAGTGGAAATGTTTTCCATGCCAGTGGATCTGAAAGTTGGAGGTAGAAGTAAATCTGGGAATCAACAATTAGAGAGAGCCAAAAGCACTAGGGCTTGGGGACTCTCTGGTTCCCGCCAGGAGAAGCCTTTAACTTAAACCCCTCTGTCTCATAACCCCTTTAACTCAGTGTCAGCTGAGCTTCTCCTGAGAGCTTATTCAGTGAGGACTCCTGGGCACAGAGCCAAAGAAATGCTCAACACAGACATGCAGGTGCCAGCTGTTTGCCAACTGGCTCATTTGTACTGGAAGGGCCATCATTAAGACCCTGTAGCATGAGAAGGCAGAGTGGAGGACCTTGGGACACTCACAGGTTCCAGGACACAGATCCTCAAGAAGGGGTGAGATTTTAGTGGGGCTTGTAGACTCTTACTCCAAGTAGATGAAGGGAAATCTTTACCTCATTAGAAAGGAGGGACTAGTGGAGTATCAAAAGGGGGTTCTACACATAGGCCATGCATACCAACAGCGATCCTGAGACAGAAGAACAAAGTTGCAGGAATCATGCTACCTAATGTCAAACCATACTATAAGGCTATAGTAATCAAAACAGCATGGTACTGGCATAAAAAACAGACACATAGATCAATGGAACAGAATACAAAGCCCAGAAATAAATCCAGACCTTTAGAGTCAATTAATATTCAACAGAGGAACTAAGCACATACAATGAGCTAAAGATAGTTCATTTAATAAATGGTGTTGGGAAAATTGGACAGATATGTGCATAAAAATGAAACTAGACCACCTTCTTATACCACACACAAAAATAAATTCAAAATTGATTAAAGACTTAAACATTAGAAACCAAACCATAGAAGTACTAGAAAATAACATAGCCAGCAAAATCTCAGACACAGCTCATAGAAATATTTTATCAGATATATCTCTCCTGGCAATGGAAACAAAAGAAAAAATAAACAAATGGGACTCTATCAAACTAAAAATTTTCTGCATACCAAAGGAAAACATCATCAACAACAACAACAACAAAAAACCCACGGGATGGGAGAACATATTTGCCAATACATCTGATAAGTAGTTAATACCCAAAATTTATAAAGAACTTACAAAACTCAACACCAACAATGCAAACAGTCCAATGAAAATGGGCTAAGAACCTGAACAGATGCTTCTTCAAAGAAGACGTACAGATGGCCGATACACACACGAAAAGATGCTCAAGTCCACTAATCATCAGAGAAATGCAAATTAAAACCACAATGAGATATCATCTCATACTTGTCAAAATAGCCATCATCAATACATCAACAAACAACAAGTGCTGGTGAGGATGTGGAGAAAGGAAAATCCTCTGGCACTGTTGATGGGAATGCAGATTGGTGCAGCCACTGTGGAAAACAGTATGGAGATATTTCAAAATATTAAAAATGGATCTGCCTTTGGATTCATTGATCCCTCTTCTGGGAATATATCTGAAGGAACCCAAAACACTAACTCAGTAGGACATAAGCACCCGTATGTTCACTGCAGCATTATTGACAATCACCAAGATATGGAAGCAGCCCAAGTATCCATCTGTACATGAGTGGATAAAACAACAATGGGACGTTTACACAATAGGATACTACTCAGCCATAAAAAGGAAGATAATTTCTCCCTTTGCAACAGTATGGAGGGATCTCAACAACATTATGCTAAGTGAAATAAGCTAGAGTAAGACAAATACCAAGTGATTTCACACATATGTGGAATCTAAAGAACAAACTGAACTAACAGGCAACATAGAGATAGACTCATAGAGAGCAGACCAACAGCTATGGGGAGTTGTTAGGGGGTGGAGGGATAAAAGAAAAGAAAAAAATGACTCATGGACATGGACAACAGTGTGGTGATTGTGGGGGTGGGGGCATAAGGAGACTAAATGGTAATGAAAATAAATTAATTTAAAAAAAGAAGGGGATTCTATTTTGTCCTTCTTCCTACATCCCCCTTAGCCATGGCTTCCACTCATCCTTGTCATCATCATCATCATTATCATCATCCTAATTGACATCATCAGAATATTAGTGTTTAGTTTGTACCAGCCTTATATATGTAATTTCATTGATTCTCACACTAATGCTTTGAGGGACACCATTTTGCAGAGGGGGGGAAATTTGTTTCCCAAATCTAGACGCCCAGATCAGAGTTCCAAATTTACATGATCAGTGGACATCTCCACCTGGCACCCTCAACCACCCCTGGTCAAAAACTGAATGCATCATCCCCTTTTGTCCTGGGTTTCTGGTCTCAATGAAGGATACTCTTCTTCTTTTCCACCAAGATGCCAGAAACCCAGTAACTATCCTGGATGCCCTCTCCCTCTTGTCTTTCTCTTCTGTATTCAGTCTGTCCCCAGTTGCTAGCAGAATCCACTTTTACTTCCTTGCCAAAGAACTCTGTATTCCAGTCCCGCTAGACCCCTGACTCCTGTAGATGGGCCCCCAAAAGCTCCTGATCCAGAGTCTTGACTCACAGTGTATGTCAAGTGGGAATGACTGCCTCCCTCCTTCTTTGAAACTGGCCTCAACCAGCCCAAGTCCCAGGCAGCCCACACAACCACTATGCCTCAGTGACAGTTCATGTAGCCTTTAGTAGCCCATTCTGTGTAGTTAGCTATCTCCTTCCTGTACGTGTCAGCTCCCCATTGATACTGTTGGCACATTGGGCTTGGTGAGTCACTGCTGCTGACCCTGAGGATGCTCTGAGAATCTGGCAGGGGAAGGGCCTTGGAAAGGGGAGGAGAGCATGGACACCAACACACAACTCATCAACATGTGGAGAGTGCTTCGGTGTCAGGCATTCTTCTCACTGCTTTTACTTTTTACCCTCAAAACCACCCTACAACACACGTCACTTCTGTGGGATTCCACCAAAAATGCACAATCTGAATCTCATCATGAGGAAAAAAGAAACAAACCAAAAACCTAGGCACATTCTGCAAAATCAATGGTCTGTACACTTAACATGTGAAGATCTTGGCCATGACTGGTGTGACTCCATGGGTTGGGTGTGTTCCACAAAGCAAAATGTCCCAGGTTCGATTCTAGTCAGGGCACAAGACTGGGTTGCAGGTTCAGACCCCAGTTGGGACTCATGCAAGGGGCAACCAATCAATATTATTCCCACATGTCGATGTTCCTTTCCCTCTCTTTCTACCCCCCTTCCCCTCTCTCTCCCTGAAAATAAAGAAATGAAATCTTTAAAATGTCAAGGTCATGAAAAAGATGAGGAACTTGTCCAGATTAAAGAACAATAAAGGAAATAACAACTGAATGCAGTGTTTGATTCTGAATTAGACTCTGGACCACAGAGGGGAATGTTTTTCTTTTGCTCTAAAACATTTTGTTGGGACAACTGATGATTTTCAAATTGGGCCTAGAATTGTAGCAACATTAATTTCCTGATTTTGTTTACTGTACTGCACTTATGTAAGAGAATATTCTTATTTTTAGATAATGTACACTGAGGTTTTAAGGGGTAAATGAGCATCAGGACTACAGCATCAATTTCAGGTTCAGAAGATGCAATGATAATAACTTATAGATAAATTATATAATTTATATAGGAGATGATAAAGCAAACATGGAAAATCATTAAGATTTTGCAGAGAATTTCTTGGGAGAAGAATAAACAGTTCTTTGGCTTTTGTTTTTGCAACTTTTCTTTAACTATAAAATCATTTCAAAATTTAAAAAAAAAAACATTTTAAGAAATATCTTATAAGTACCATAGCCTGATCTTATAGAGGACACTGAGGCACAGAGAGGTTCAGTAACTTACCCAAGGGCACACAGCTAATAGGTGACAGGGCTGGGATTCCAAACCAGGTGGTATGCTTTGCCAGGTTCGAGACTCTAGCCATCTTGCCAGCCTGCCTCTCAAACTGAAAACACTCCCCCTTTGCCAGTACACTCTGCCTCACCTCCCTCTCCTGCTGCTCCTCATGGGAAGTTTGGAGCATGGTGGAGAGCATCATCTTGATCACTTGCTCATTCTTTGAGGACCGCAGGGAGAAGCCAAAGAATTCATACAGGAAAGCCTAGGAGAGGTAGGGGACAGGGTCATGCATAGCTTGCAATAAGGTTAAGGCAGGCATTTACAAGACTAGCCACCACCTTCGCCCACAGCCCCATCCTCTACCTGGCCCTCTTGCTGTCTGAAGCACCTGGATAAGACAGCAATCCTATGGAGCAGGCATTAAAGGGAAGAGAAAGCTGCATTTCTAATTTCTCAGCATCTTAGGGATCATCATTTACAAACTTTCCTTCCTGCACATACTTCCCACTTCCACCTAGGAAATAAAAGAGAATTCCTTAAATTTGTATAAGTTTAAAATCAAAATTGCATAATTAGAAATGCACTCTTACGTAGCCCTTCTCTCTCCCTCTTCTAAATTTCAGTGGCTTTTGTCCTTGCTTACTGCACCTTGCCCAGCCAACCTTGTAATACCAGTCACTGTGGACTCATGCAGTCTCTACCTCAGGGTCTCTGCACTTCTTATTTCTCTGTCTAGAACCTTCTTCCCTGGGCTCTTCAAAATGTCTCATTCCCATCTGTCAGATCTCACCTCAGTGAGCCTTCCCTGACCTCCAGCTCACCACATCTCAGGTGAGAATCAAGCTCAGGAGTAGTGTATATCCAGTTCATTGCTCTGCCCCCGGTGCTAACAGTACCAGAAGCACCAGGCAAACAGTACCTACAGCTGTGCAGTGAGTATCAATGCACTCCTAAACAGCCCCTCTATAGGCATCTCTTCCCTCTCTGGCAGGTGCTCATAGTGTGTCCTTCAGACCTTAGGGTTCCTTCCCTTCAACTGGCTGCAGACACTTGTGAACAGCTACAACCTGCAGCCTTCAAGGAGAAACCTGCCTTGAGGTGTGGGGGGTTGGAGCAGGCAGGGGGGACCACCTTGCCCTGGAGCTACTTTGCTTCATTGCTTGCTACATTGTTCCCTCTGCTGCCCCTGCCCTGCCCAACCAACCTTGGAAACCTGGAGCCAGTGACAGACTAAAGTGGGGGGATGGCTACAAAAGCCCCCTCTTGTCTTTAGGCATGAGAGACTCTGTGGGGCCGTTTCCATCCAGGGTTCCCAGGGGATTAGGCCACAGTCTTGCTTAGCCTCTCCTCCCCCCTCTACCTCCTTGCTAAATCGCTTGACAAGAATCCTCACCCGACCTAAGGCACCTACATTTCTGTGTACCTGGCAAATGACTACTCTTCTTCCCATATATACTCACTCCTCTGCAGGACACTCACCTTCCTAGTTTGCCTAGGATGAAGGCAGTTCCCCCTGATGCCAAACTTTCAGTGCTAAAATCACAACTTTCTTGAGCAAACCTACAGTGAATTGCTGAGAAAGCTTCTCTGTCCAGCCCCCACAGGCTTCCTCTGTGCTCCCAAGCACACAGTGCATTTTCCCACCCTGACACAACACTTAAAATGACTACCCATTTCCTTGTCCATTCACTCAAGCACACAGTGGTTTCCTGAAGTCTGGCAGGGTCTTGTCCTTTATATATGAAGACCCTATGCCAGCCCACTGTTTGTTCTGCTATAGGTATTTAGTACACATGTTCATAATAAGATCAGAATTTCTGCTTGGTTCATTTTGTTTCCCTACCAACCACAAAGATGTACATACACTGCATGCTTTATAAATATTTGTTTTGTGTTTTCCTTGAGTTAACAAAATAAATTTTAACTTAGACATTTGCACATTCAAGTCACATTGACAACAGGGGACCCCACAGTCTTTACCCTCCAGTTAAATTATTTCATATATCCCAGTGTAAACTGAATGGGAGCTTGAAGGATTGAAAACCACTGAATATATTTTTTAATTTTTGTTTATTCTATTACAGTTGTCCCAATTTTCCCCCTTTGCCCTCCTCCACCGAGCCCACCCCCACTCCTACAGTTAGTCCCCACACCATTGTCCATGTACATGGGTCACTCATACATGTGCTTTCACTAGTGCCTTTCCTTTCTTTCCACCATTTCCCTCCTTTCCGCTCCCCTCTGGCAGTGGTCATGGAAACATAAATATTTGTTAATAATTAGAGATTCAATAGTCTTAGAAATAAGGCCTCTTTCCTGGAACCCCATCCCCAGAGCCCAAAAGGTGTTGGTCGATGACAGGAAAAAAAGGTTCAAAATCAGGAGACCTGGTTTCAGGTGCCAATGTTACCAACAGTTTGCTTAAAACTCTAACTCTTTCTTGGATTGTTTCTTCATCTGCAATGTAGGGCTGATGATGGCTACCAGGTTGTTAGGCTTTTGAGTTAATAAAGCATCTTCACAGCTACCTTGATCAATCCTCATTCACTCTCCTGTCATGCAGAAGCTACTTTTGCTGCTTCCCAAGTGAGGCCACTAAAACCTCACAGGTGCTAAACCAGGAGCAGGCGGAAAAGCCAGGGCAGGACCTCAGGCCTTTGCCACCACAGACCTTGTGCTCTATGAGCAAAGAAGCCTCTACTTCTTCCTCAGCTCTGTATCCCCAACACAAAGCACAGTCCTTGGTGTATGGCGTGCCCTCGACTATTACTTGGATTAACTTGAATAAATCTGACTCTAAAATCAATGATCTTTCCATTGCACCCAAGTACTAGCTCTGTTCTGTTACAGAATACCAGGAAGTGCAATGAAGACAACAGAGGGATAAGATCTTGATAAAGCCTCAGATACTAAGCACATGTAAGGCACTTCGATGTTTCTGAAGTGCCAGTGGGACAACCAGCTCCTGGTCCTCTCTGCCCCTCAATTCCCAGGATGCAGAGACACTGGCTTGCTCTTCCCCCAAGGCCTGTACTCCACACACATACAGCCCCCTGTGTGACCACCAGGCTCCTCCACCCACAGCCTCCACCCCAGCCTCCCCCCTTGTAACAACCACACACCCAGACACACCTCCTCTCTGTCTCCATCATCACTGAAGTAAGTTATCATCTTCAAGATGACTCTAATGAGCTGCTGCAGCCAGTTGTCATCATCGATGGCCACTAAAGACTGACTTAAAAACTGAGGAAGAGGAAGGGCCAAGGACCAGAAAGGACAGTGGCAGGGCCTCTCTGCCCCACAGAAGTGGAGTCAAGAAAAAGCAAGAGACAGGGGTCATGATCTGTATGTGTAGAAAAAGGGGTGAACTACATGGTGAGGGCTGTCAGGACTGGAGAATGATAACATGTGACAATGATGGTAATGTCAGTTACATGTATGAGACGTTTTGCAATTTACAAGGCCCACTGCCATGTCATCCTATTTAATTCTGGAGGATGAGAGGAACTTGTATTTTACAGATGAAGAACCTGAGGCATGAGAAGGCTAAGTGACTTGCCCAAGGACGCGCAGCTAAGGCCCTTTTCTTTACTCCCCTTGATATAGGGCCTTGAGGGTGTGGAAGGTGAGTTGAGGGTTAGGATAGAGTCAGAGACTGAGGCAGGGCCAGGAGGCAAGGGACCACAGAAAGAGCTTCCCTGAGCCTCCATCTCTAGTGGTCCTAAGGTTCTCCTCCCTCAGGATCCTAAAGAGGGAAAAGGAGGCAAGTGTGGAGGGAGGTAGCTCTTGGGGACTGCTTACCTGGAGCAGCCTGTCCTCCCATGCTTTCTGACTTAGGTTCTCCTCAGAGTGATCTAACAAAGGAAAGAACATAGGACCTGTCCAACTGTAAGGCTCCAGCAAAGGGGAAAAATCACTTAAAGACCATGCCGCACTGAGCCTACAGGATAACTGCTCTCCCACTTCATAGGGCTCCAGAAGATGAATGACATTCCAAAGGTCAAACAGACACGGCTGGCCAGTGTCAGAGCAAGGAAACAAAAACTGTCTGTCAATTTCCAAAACCCACACTCTTCCCTGATCCTCTGCCCATAAGAAGGGGCAGGAGTCATTCTGGGAACTCTGGAGACACAGAACTCTGGACTGTGTATCTTCTCAGTGCCAATCATCACCCAAATAAGCAGACCTATTCAATAGCATCTCAGAGGAAGAGAGAGGCTGATCCGTGTTCCTCACCCCAAGGAAGGTCCATCCAGCACCTTGAGACTCCACCTCTTTTGGAGTCTGCCCACTGTTCCAGCTCCATTCCTCCCCGCTCCTCAGCAATCCCTTACCTTCCAGTATCTTCAACATCTGTGGTATTGTCTGGTTCCACAGCTGGCCCACATTGGAGTGGATAACTGCGTGCAGGGCATGAAGTAGCCTTAGAGGGCTTGCAACCAGCTCCTTTACCCTGTAAGGCTTCTGGGAAAACAGCTGAGAAGCAAGAAAAGCAAGCAGGAGAAAGAACTGAAGGGAAGAGAAGGAAAAAAATTAGAGCACACCAACAGAATGGTAGAGCTGGAGCTTTCTTCTCCACCTGTTGAACTCTAAATCCTCCAAGATGCTTTCGAAACACCACCTCTTCTGTGATGCCTTTCTGACCTCTGGACCCCATGTCAGCTCATTGTCCTTCGAAGATCCCATTGAATCCTGTGTATTTGTCTATTAGTACATTGATCACACTGGATTATAGATGATTATTCCAAGGCTTGTCTTCCCACTAAGACTATACAGCTCAAGGGTAGGGCTACCTTTGTCACTCCAAGTGTTCAAAATGTCTAGCACATAATGTCTGGGCAAATAGAGAAACTCGAAACAGAGATCCAGAAAGGCATATGGACTTGTCCAAGGTCAACAGAGAGCAGCTCACACAAAGGCCACATAAGAGAGAGTCTGGGCTTTCTCATCTTCTACTCTTTCCCCACCAACAGACCCTACCACTATGCTCCCAGTTCCCTCCTCCAACAACATTGACCCCCACAATCCTAGGTCTTATCTATTTAGTCCATGTCTAGCATAATGCCTGAAATAGAGCAGTATTCAACTATTTGTGGAATGATTGTATAGACAGATGAATGCATGGGTGGATAGACGGTTAGACGGAAGAATGGATGGATGGCGATGTAGTGATCATCCTGCTATCACCACAAGTTGACTGAGGAGTGTCTGTGGTGAGATGACCTTGGTGGCTAAATTAAAGAGAGGATAAAAGAAGAGAACAGAGTCAGTACTCACTCCAGGATGCTCAACCTCCAGACTCCACTGGCAGTTCCCCATCAGTACTTTAGAGGAGGAGGAAGAGCAAAGTAGACAGGGAACTTCAGTGTCAATGCCATGGGTGCTTGTGACATTTCGACTCAACCTAAGAACAAAGCATTACATTTTGGCCTATGTAATACATATGAAACATACATACACCAAGTAATGTGCTGAGCAGACACCTGATCTCCACTCCTGACTCCCTCTGGGATTAGAGGTCAGGGATCAGATGAGCCCAGAGTGTGGCTCAGATTTGGGGAAAGGGAAGAACTAAGGGTCAGGAATGTCTGCATATTCATTACTTTGTGATTAACACTGCTCATTAATCTCAACTCCAGTGTTTTAAATGAAGAAAAGGCAAGAAGTAACTGCATCTTCCAGAGGTGTCCCCTTTCATCCATAAGACCAAATGGCTTAAGATGTTGCCTTAACCCTTTGCCTTATTCCTACCATCATGGCTCAGGCTTGGGACATGCAGCCTTGCCTGTAAATCTGGACCCTCTCCCCTGCACCCACCACTCCTGCAGTGTTTCAGCCAGCCTCCCACCCCAGCACTCCATGCCCACAACAGTCTGAGTTTCCACAGTGAGCACCTGTCCCCAGGTGGCCCTGCTCTTGCACTTATGCATGAAGTGAAAGTCTCTAAGGTTGGGAACCTTGCCCAGGGAGAGGACCTTCAGAGTCTTTTCCATGGCTGCCTTACTCAGGGGTATAATGGCTAAGATGTTGCTGGGGTAACCTGCCAAAGTGATCAGTTTGGGCAAGGGTACCTGGCAGGAGATGTGACAAGAATGTCAATGCCAAGCCTCAAATCAATCCCAGTCATAAGTTCTCCAACCCCATGACCTTGTCTTTTTTTTTCCTGTAGGGGCCCTTGAGCCTGTATACACACCCCCCTAACCCATTCACATTCTTTCTTTCTCTCCACTCTCTCTCTCCCCATCCCTAACTCCCTTCCTTCCTCCCTCCCTCCCTCTCCATATTGGTAAAATACAACCAAGGTAAGGATTAAAATTACACTAGGCAGGATTTGATTAGATAGATGGGGGCTTCTTGAAATTGTGAAAGTATGACTTGTAATCAGCTTCATTGGGGAAACCTCCCAGGGACAGAAACATGCTGAAGGTCAAAAGGCAAAGCTTTCTGGGAGGGAGAGTAAATCATATTTCTTTTCTTCCCACAGCCCTTTACCCAGCTCTGAAGCAAATCAGCTCATATGAGCCTCCAGGAATCCCTAGAGTTTGCTAATTACAGGCATGGAATATGATCACCCCCCTCTTTTACAAAAGAAGACACTGAAGCTAAGACAACAAGTTACTCAAGATTTTACAGCTAGAAACTGGCTGAGCAGGATTGAAGCTCAGGCTTCTAGATCCACCACCCAGTGGCCCTCTTTTGTTGCACTGATTACTTCTCAGAGGTACCCAGGTACTTGAGGTGGAGAGGGTAGAAGAGACAGCATAAGGGATTAGATGGAGGTGGGGAAGGCCATGTAGACTGTGGTCTGAGGGCCAGGATAGTGATCTGGGAGCCAGGGAAGGAGAAAAAGGAGAGGTCGGTTTGATCCTAGATGTTTGTGCCATTTGTAGAATTTTTGAACACATTATTTGAATGTACTCTTCATCCTGGAATAAGAAAAGGAAAGATTTAAATCTGAAGCTAATGCTAGCTAAGTCTCTGGGTTTCCAGAGACTAAGTCCCAGGCTTCTCCTGGCTCACTGCTCAGGGTTTTAGAGGCAAAGGCCCTTCCCATATGCTAGGCTACCCTCTTGCCTTTATGCTTCCAGCCCTGCCTTTCACTTCTTCTCTTCCCTGAGATCTGTCCCCATCCTTGGTCCCCTCTCTGCCCAGCCCCTGCTCACTGTGGGGTCAGGCTGGCTGAGCTGGGCAATGTAGTAGATGATGGAGTTTCCCTGTGGCAGGGAGAGGTAGTTATGCTGGCTTAGCAGCTTGATTAATTCTAATAGAACCTTTGGCACCAGTGGGGCTACAAACCATTACAAGACAAGACAAGAAGTCATGTCAGTGACTGCCAGTATGACCTTTCATGTTCCAGGTGAGGACACAGAGAACACAGAGAAGCAAAGCAGGTGAGGGGCTCAGATCTCCTGACTCCAAGTCCAGTGTGACTCTTCAGTGGGCTCCAGGTGACGACAGACCACCAGCGCTGAACTTGACCACTTCTGTACTTTAAGTTCTAAATCACTTCCTGCCACCTTCCTGGCAAACTCTAAGCACTTAGCTTGCCTGCACCTTATTTCCCCAGAGGAATGTTGGATAGGGGGAGAATCTGAGTCCAGGAAAGGTCCTATGTTCCGGCTTTCCTAGGAAAAGCTAGGGATCAATCCCACAAGTCCAGAGGGCACCTCAGGATTCCAGGATCTCCACTAAACTTCTGAGGATTTAGACTTTGTTTTTAGTGATAATGCCATTGTTGTCCATTTGGCACCCAAACCACTGCTCCCCTGTTCCCCTGTCCTGTGTGATCCAGAGCTGGAAGCAGTCTCTGCTGTCTCCAAACCTGCCTGCAGAACGTGTTAACATATGGTTTCTCGCAGGAAATTGAATCACTGATTTGGAAGATAAGATAGCAGAAAACACACAATCACAACAGCAAAAAGAAAACAGAATCCAAAAATGAAGATAGTTTAAGGGGACTCTGGGACAACTTCAAGCATGCAAATATTCACATCATGGGGTGCTAGAAGGAGAAAGGAGCAAAAGGAGTTGAAAACCTCTTTGAAAAAATAATACTGGGAAACATCCCTAAACTGGTGAAGAAAATAGACATACAAGTCCAGGAAGCACAGAGTCCCAAACAAAATGAACCCAAAGAAGCCCACACCAAGACACATCATAATTAAAATGCCAAAGGCTAAAGGCAAAGACAGAATTTTAGGAGCAGTAAGATAAAAGCAGTTACTTACCTAGAAGGGAGCACCCATAAGATACTCAGCTCATTTCTTAACAGAAATGTTGCATTCCAGAAGTGACTGACAAGAAATAGTCAAAGTGTTGAAAAGTAAGGACCTAGATTACTCTCCCCAGCAAAGCCAGCATTTAGAATCACAGGACAGATAAAGAGCTTCATAGACAAGAGCGAGCTAAAGGAGTTCATCACTGTCAAACCGGCATTGCAAGAAATGCTGCCCTGACTGGTATGGCTCAGTGGTTGGAGTGTCTTCCTGTAAAGTGAGAGGTCACTGGTTCATTTCCAGTTAGGGTACCTGCCTAGGTTGTGGATTTAGTCCCCAGTCAGGGAACATATGGGAGACAACTGATTGATGTTTCCACATTGATGTTTCTCTCCCTCTCTCTTTCCCTCCTTTCCCCTCTCTAAAATCAATAAGCATTAAAAAATGTTAAAGGGTTTTATTTAAGGAAAAGAAGATATAAAATATGAATAATAATAACTTCAGGTCCAGGCATAGATACGCATGGCTCACCTCCAACTTCCAACTAAAATATGGAACCAGCATTGATCAGTACTCAACTTGAATGGAAGTCTGACAAATACAGAATTAAAGGACCCACATCCAACCAGACTGGTAGGAGGGGCACAGATGTGGAATGGGCTGGACCCACATCTACATGTGGTAGATATGAATTCAGAAGGGATATCAAAGGATCAAGGAGTCCCAGCCCAACAACCAGGCTCCCCAGCCAAGAGTTTCAGTGCCAGGAAGATAGTCCCCGTAACTTCCGGCTGCAAAAAAGCAGTGGGGATTGCATCACAGGAAGAAACTCTTAGAGTCCCAAGCAGGTTACCTGAAAGAACCCACAAACAAACTTCCCCAGACTCACTCTCTCTGACCTCCAGCACCAGGGTACCCCTTAAAAGGCACTAGTTGCATACCAGGAGGAATTGTGTCTGGCATTAAGGCAGGACATAGGAGTCAGCTTTCTCCCAGACAGAAGAAGAGACAGAGGACATTCTCCCCTTTCTGACCCTCACCAGACAGAGCCACAGAGCCACAGAGCCACCAGCTGGTGCCATAGTTGAAGACCCACCCAGAAGATCCCCTGAGACTCTGTCCCACACAACTTACAGGCTCATCCAAACTATGAACCACGTTTCCATATGAATGGTTGGTCTTGACCCATGCTTCACAACTTCCTAAATCCTATCAAATAAGCAACATCTGGCTTCAGTAAGCCCCCAACTCTTGTACTTCTTGCTCAGTGGCCCCAGGCTTCGTACTCAGATTGTTTTATAGCTCAGGCAGTGTGGCTCCAGGTAGAACACAGTGTGGGCTTATCTTGGACCACATCACCCAGGAAACCACAGAGCCTGTGCACACAGTGAACAGCAACAGACCATGTTAGAGCACCCTCACCATGCCCCTGCACAGCTCATCCTCCACAGAGGGCAGAGGCTGGTGGTCAGTGGTCACAGCCAGTCCTTGCTGCTGACTGGCCTGGGTAAATCTCTCCCATTCACCTGCCAACAGCAATCAAGGCTCAACTACAAGAGGAGGGTATACTCAGCTCACATGAAAGGTCTAGGTGAAATACTCAGCTTGGATGATAGGGAATGCTGGGCCACTGGACCCTGTAGGACACCCACTACATCAAGCCACACTACCAAGACAGGGAGTCATGGAAGCTCTACCTAATACATAGAAACAAACACAGGGAGGCTACCAAAATGAGCAGACCAAGAAACATGGCCCAAATGAAATAACAAACCAAAACTCCAGAAAAAGAACTAAACAAAATGCAGCTAAGCAAACTATCAGATGTAGAGTTCAAAACACTGGTTACAAGGCTGCTCAGGGAAGTTAGCGAGGGCCTCAACAACATAAAAAAAAAATCCCATCAGAAATGAAGGATACACTAATTGAAATAAAGAACAATTTACAGAGAAGTAACAGTAGAGTGGATGAAGCCTAGAATCAAGTCAATGATTTGTAACATCGCAAAAGCAATCAATCAGAACAAGAAGAAGAAAAAAAAAAACCTAAAAAATGAGAATAGTGTAGCAGCCTCTGGGTCAACTTGAAGAGGTCCAACATTTGTATCATAGGGGTGCCAGAAGGAGAAGAGAAGGAGTAAGAAATTAGAAATCTCTTTGAAAAAAATGGAAGAAAACGTCCCTAATTTAGTAAAGGAAATAGACATGTAAGTCCAGGAAGCACAGAATCCCAAACAAGATGGATGCAAAGAGGCCCACTCCAAGACACATCATAATTAAAATGCCAAAGGTTAATGATAAAGAGAGAATCTTAAAAGCAGCAAGAGAAAAGCAGTGAGTTACCTACAGTGGGGTTCCCATAGACTGTCAGGTGATTACTCAAAAGAAACTTTGCAGGCTACAATGGATTGGCAAGAAATATTCAAAGTCATGAAAAGCAAGGACCTACAACCAATATTGCTCTACCCAGCAAAACTATCATTTAGAATCGAAGGGCAAGAAAATCTAAGAGGATTTGATCATCACCAAAACGTTACTCTATGAAATGTTGAGGGGACTCTTTGAAGGAAAAGAAGATCAAAACTATGAATAATAAAATGGCAATAATATCTATCCACAATTACTTTTAATATAAATGGAGAAATGCTCCAATCAAAGATACAGGGTGGCTAAATGGCTAAGAAAACAAGGTCTTTTCATATGCTGCCTACAAGAGGTTCACTTCAGATCCAAAGACACAACAGAGTCATGAAAATATATTTCATGAAAACCGAAACAAAGAAATAATATGAAGTAGCAATACTCACAGCAGACAAAATGGACTTTAAAACAAAGGATCTGAGGAGAGACAAAGAAGAACACAGCAATTTCACATCTGGGTATACCTTAAGAATCCCAAAATACTAAATTGAAAAGATGTATGCATCCATATGTTCAATGCAGCATTTATTACAATAGCAAAGATATGAAAGCAACCTAAGTGTCCATCAATAGATGAGTAGATAAAGAAGTTGTGCATACGTACAGTGGATTTGGACTCAGCCACAAAAAAAGAATGAAGTCTTGCATCTGCACCAACATGGATAGACTTAGAAAGTGTTGTGCTAAGTGAAATAAGTCAGACAGAAAAAGACAAATGTCATGAGATTTCACTTATCTGTGGAATCTAAGTAGAAAAATAAATGAACAAGCAGAACTGACAGACTCATGACACAGAGAACATTTTGACAGTTGCCAGGTGGGACAAGAGTAGAGGTGTAGGTCAAAAAGGTGAAGGGAGTAAGAAGTACAAATTGGTAGTTACAGAAAACTCATGGGATATAAAAGACAGCATAAAGAATATAATCAATAATATTGTAATAACTATGCACAATGCTAGATGGGTACTAGATTTATTGGGGTGATCACTTAATAAGCTATATAAACAAGTATCTAATCACTGGGTTATACTCCTCAGACAAATATAATATTGGATGTCAAGTGTTATTAAAAATATAAAAAATATTTAAAAAATAAGAATTAAAATATATACATATGGCTTCTCAGACCTCACACCAGATGAGATGTTTGATGATGTTTCTCTCCCCAAGCAAACTGAATTCTCAGGGGGCAGAACTAATATCTTTTAGAGTTCCATGTCCGTACTGGGCTCATCACAGTGCTGCCCACAGAAGAGGCTCAAATGTAACCCAAGGGCAGCAATTTGAGGCCAGAAGTGGCCTGTCAAGTGTGCCTTACCTCTCTCCTCACCCCGCCCAACCTTCCCTTCTCCATTTTACTAGACCTCAAGGTCTCAAAAAAGCAATTGCCCCCCTGCCTCAAACATTCTGCCTTTCTACTCACTGGTTTGACATCTTCCAGAATTACCAAAATGGTTGAATTCATCACCTCATGCTGCAGCTTTGCCATCTGAGGTACAAGAGAAAAGATAGATATGCAGCAGGGGTTAAGATTCCTCCCTCTTCTTTGTTGATTTGGGGGGCATGACAAGACAGGCAGGTAGGAGAAATTGTAGGTACAGTCCTGATCTTCAAAGGCCAGGTCGAGCCCCAGAGGTAATCCCCCCACCCATCTGCCTCAAACCAGGGTAAAGAGTGACCTAAAACAGTATTTTCATCAAGCTGGCACTGGAGCCTCAGCCCTTGCCAGTCTCCCACCACTGCCCTCACAAATCCACCTCGCCAGCTGAGCTGTTCTCCTCACTCTGTGCATGTCTCAGCCTTGAAAACTGCAAGCACTGCTCTTCTTCTGTGTGAGCTCCCTCTAACTCACAGTCTCCTTCCTGCCCTCTGTGCAGGTCCTGCACAGTCTACCCCATCTCCCCTAACTGACATCTTCTCTGTATCCCTTTACCCACTGCCACACTCACATTTAAATAACTTATCACACATTATCTTGCATCATTTTGCTGGGCGAACAGCCTCATCTCCCCCACTTGATAGTGAGCTCCTTGAAAGCAGGGACCATGCCTGACACTTGCGCATATTATCTGTCCCTCCACTGTGCTGGGCACACAGCGGAGATGTAAACACTTGATTGGAGTCAAAGCCTGTGCTCCAAGATCATCACACAATGAACCACTATAAAATGGACTGCACAGTGGGCACTGGACTGAAAGCACCTCACATGTGCTTTATCATTTAATTCTCACTGCAAATGCCTCAAGATAGATATTAATGTTACCTCCATTTTTCAAATGAAGACATAGAGGGACAAACTAAAGGTGATCTGCCCAAGTTTGCATAGCTAAGAGTCAAAGCCAAGATTTGAACCCATTGAGTTTATAACTGTGCTTTTAACTACTATATGGGACCCTCTGCCAGAGAAATGGAATCTCATGAGAAAGAAGATCCTGAGGAACAAACTCATTCCCCATTCACCTTCCTCAAACATATGTGTGAACACTGGAAGAGCTAATGCAATCTTGGCTGGATCAAAGGACTGCATGGTCTTTGTAATGAATGATACCAGCTTATCCTGGTATAACTTGGCTATCAGAGGGCATGAATACATGACGGTCAGAGTAATGTTCAAGTGGCAGGTGGTAAGTAGAAGTAAATCATGCTCACAGTAACCACTGATGCCATGGGCTGGATAAGTTAGGGTCCATTAGGTTAGAGAAAAGAAGGAGAAAGAAAGAGAGGCAGTGGTTGCCCAGCATTTACCATGTGCCATGCATGGTAGCAGATGCTGTTCCTGAGCAAGGCCTGTCCCTCCCCTGCCCCGCCGTGTGCACCTCCCATAAGTCAGAACCCCTTTTCATGACCATCAGTGCTGTAAACACCATTATCACCTTTCTGAGCTGGGGGTCACCAAAGGAGAGAGGGAAGCCAACTCCAGGTGAAGGGAGTGGGAACAAAAAGGGTAGGGGTGGGCTGATGTCTATGCCCTTTGAGATTCATTGAATTTTGGACAAAGTTTACATGGATTACTTTGCCTCTTGTCTGAAAGATGGAAGCCCCTTGTGGGGATCTAGGCCCCCACTCTAGTTGTGGGAGAGACAAGGTCCTGAGTACCCACACACACATACCAGGGCTAAGAAAAGGTTGACTTACTCAGGATTAAGAATGCCCTCAGAGCAAAGCTGTGGTTCTCTACAGATTTAGGGTCTGATGGCTTGACTTTTTTGTTCAGCTGTGGAGAGACCAAGGCCATCAGACCTGTGAGCACCAAAAAACCAGGGGTACTGGAAATGGATAGAGAAACTGAGGCATACTGCCATGAAAAGTGTGGCACTTGGCCATAAGGAGAATGTGAAAATAGAATCCAGGAATCCATATACACAGCTCCAAAGGAAGGAAGACAGTGGTCAACAAATTGAATATATGGAAGGCAAAACCTTCTTGCAAAATATCAAATTTTCCTCTTTCTTCTCTAGAGAAGTCCTACCATTTCCCATAGGCATAATGGAGTGGTGTGGACATTCTGCCCTTCGCCAGTTTAGGGGAAGCAACAGAGGCCTCCACCCTGAGAAACATACACAACATATCCAATTTACCTCACGGAGAATATCCACTCTGTGACCAGAATCCAGGCCTTTACATGTTCCAGGGAAGCCCAGATATGTGCAGTTAAGGTCACCATGAGAAGCACCCCTGGGTTGTGTGGAGGTTGTGGCCTGGGCTGGGGTAACCATCACCTCCAAAAAAGGGAGAAAGAGCAAGGCCAGAATAGGTCCAGCCCCCCAGAACTCACCTGGTCAAACAGCATGCCAGTAATGTTTTCCAGCTGGGATTCCAAGTTCACGCCTCCTCAGCAACTGAGACCCAGAGCATCCATGACTTGCCAAGTTCACTGCGTGTAAGGACAGAGTCAGCACCAATCAGCCAGCCCTTGCCGCAGCCTCAAGAGAAAGCCTCTGTCCTCACATCTTCTTGTAGAGGATGGCCTGAGCAATCATAGTTTCACACTTCCCTCTTGCACTTTTTCAAGATAGGCCCAGGGGCTAATTCTTCTATAGCCAAATAGAGCCATGACCTGCTCTTCCCCCTCACCCAGTGAGCGACACTTACTTTTAAATAACCTCATTACTCCATAGAAACTTTTAGGGCAGGGCAATATTGCAGGTGTTGGCTGACTTCAAAGAAACAGGATAAAGTAACTATGGCCAAAGCAAGAACTGGGTCTATGGTCTGACTTTCAAAATTCAGAGGGCCAAGTTTAAACATCTAAATATCTACCCTTTACCTAGTAGATTGTACTATTTTATGGGTTGTTCTTATAACTTGTATGAGAGTGCTACAAATACCTTGGTTTTCAAATGTGTTAGTATTCCACTTTATTTATTAAAAAACATCTTTATTGATGTCTAACTCATATATAATAAACTGCACATATTAAAACTATATAATGAAATAAGTTTTGATGAATGTAAATAGCCTTGAAACCATCTCCACAATGAAGATAATAAACATATCCATCACTGCCCAAAGTTTCCTCATCTCTTTGTAACCCCTCCTCCCCCTTCCCCTTCCAATACCTTTCCTTTCACCAGGCAAACACTGGTCTGCTTTCCATCACTACAGGTCTGTTGTGTACTTTTTAAGAAACTGCCAAGCTGTTTTCCAAAATGGTTGTGCCAATTTACATTCTAGCAAATGTGTAGTGACATCTCACTGTAATTTTAAATTTCCTAATGTCTAAATGATGCTTAGCAACTTTTCCTGAGCTTATTAGCCATCCTGATATTGTCTCTGATGAAGTATCTATTCAAATTTTTGCTGATTTCTAAAATTTTAAAATTGAGCTTTGAGAGTTGTTTATATAGTATTATATTAGCATATAATATATATTATATATAATTTGCAAATATTTTCTTCCAGTCTGATAGTTGTCTTCCATTCTTTAACCAGCTTTCAAAGAGCAGAAATTATTCACACTTTGTGGGGGATGCTGGGTGAAGGAATTGAGGAGTTGAGCAAAAACAAAAAAGAGTACAAACTCATGGACACGGGCAACAATGTGGTGATTGCATGAGGGTGGAGGAGATGAAGAAGGGCATAGAGGGGATAAATGGCGATGGCCAGAGACTTGACTTGGCATGAACTTGGATTACAGGATACAGATGATGTGTTGTGGAACTGTGCACCCAAAACCTGTACAATTTTCTTAGCCAGTGGCATCCCAATAAATTCAATACAAAGGAAAAATAAAATTAAATTTAAAATAAATTTAAACATTTTAAAAAAGAAATTATTCAATTCAATGAAGCCAAACTTATTTATCCATTTTTTAAAATTGAGTTTTATTTCTCAGTTATGGTTCACCTAACCTTGCAAAATGGGGCTCCGCCACTTGGCACCTTGGCTTTACATGAGTCAACAGTTAGTGCCAAAGGAAACAGGATTTTATTAACAGGGTTCCAATCTGGGTAGGTGAGAGCACTCCTGCGCAGAGCCCTACTTTCCCATGAGACCCAGAACTTTCCTGGCTTCCCAAAAGGCCACACACCAAAACCACGCCCAGAATGTCCCCATATTCTTATCTGTCCATCAGCTAGTCATGCAAACAGGTCTCCATCCTTTCTGGAATGTACACTTGTGGGTTTTCAGAGCTGCAATCCTCTCACAGCAGGTTTCTCATTCAGGATCTGGGGTGCGCTGTTCCCAGTCTCCACGTAGCAGTTCAGGAAACCATGTGCCATGTTACACTGTCCCAGCATGGGACCCTGGCTCCAGGAGTAGGCTCTCATTCTCTTCATGGTCTAAGCTACTGGTGAGCTCTGCCTCTCCTGGTCCCATGAATGCTCCTGTCCATGTGGGGAGTGGGTGCCACAGGCCCAGAATGTCCAAATGCAAAAAAAAAAAACAAAAAACCTCAGAGGGAGAGAGCTTACACCAAGCCCTAGAGTCCTGTACCAAGAGTCCCCATACCAAGAGTGAAACATCTCCTACATCCTCCAGAGAAGCAGAAGTCTGCAGCTCAGCATTCCAGGTCACAGTTTAGCTCCAAGCATACCTCACATGTCTGTGCTTGGCCTGGAGGATCTCGTAGCTCCATTAGCTCTGCCACCATCTTCTACAGGCAGACCTCCTGGCAGACCTCATGGTTGACTTCTCTATAGACCTCCTCCTCATATCTCTCTTACTGACATTTGGCCCACCCTAATTTAAACGCTTGACTTGGAACTTCTATATATCCTCACATCTGGCTCTTCCTATGGTGCATTAGTTTGCCATTTTGGTCCACCACCCTGTGTTTTGGCTGCCATCTTTAGTCAGGGCAAGAGTTACCAATGATGCACAGGCATCCTGGAAGAGCACCCATTCCCTTGGCTATGTCATGAGTCACTGCACATTCTCATAGTCATATACACAATTTGCCCTGGGCAGCAGCCTTCTTCCCTTCAAGAAGGCAGAGCTATTAATTTGCCTTTGTTATGTAACGTGTCTTCAACACTGTTCCTTCTGCTCTTCCCTGCGTCAGAATCCTGCCTGAAGGCAGGATTGTGAGAGTGTTCCCTTTTATCAGGGGACATGCTCTGTGCCCCATTGCATTCACATACAATATCATATTAGTTTCAGGTGTACAACCTGGTGATTAGATATTTAAGTAACTTACAAAATGACCATACTGATAAATTTAGTACTCATCTGACACCATACATAGTTATTAGAATACTATTGACTATATTCCCTAGGCTGTACCTTCCATCCCCATGATTTTTCTGTAACTACCAATGTGTACTTCTTAATCCCTTCACCCTTTTCACCCATCCCCCCACCCCATCCCATCTTGCAACCATCAAAATGTCCTCTGTATCTATGAGTCTGTTTCACTTCTGCTTGTTCACTTATTCTGTTTTTTGAATTCCACAAATAAGTGAAATCATATCATATTTGTCTTTCTCTGAATGACTTATTTCACACAGCACAATACCCTCTAGGTCTACCCATGTTGTTGCAGATGGCAAGATTTCATTCTTTTTGATGGCTGATAGTGTTGTTCTTTCAATATTTCAAAGGTGTTATTCCACTGTCTTCTCGCTTGCATTGTTTTCATTGAGGAATCTGCTGTTATCTTTATTCCTCCATATGAAACATGATTTTCTTTTTTACTTGCTGCACTTCAGATTTTCTCTTTTGCACTGGTTTTGACAAATTCGATTAGGATGCGACTTGGTGTTATTTTTTAATATATCTTTGTGTTTGAGGTTCATTTACTGTTTTGGATGAGTGGCTTTATACTTTTCTTCAGACTTGGTAATTTTTCAACCACTAGTTCTTCAAATACATTTTCTCTCTCTCCCCCTACCCCACAGCAATCACCACAGTGTTGTCCATGTCCATGTGTTTGTTCTCTATTTCTTTCTTTTTTGCTCAATTCCTCCATCCCTTCACCCAGCATCTCCCACCACTCCTGGTAAATGAATAATTTCTGTTCTTTGAAAGCTTTTAAGAGCAAGGAAAGGCAAGTATCAGACTGGAAGAAAATATTTGCAAATTTTATATATATCCAGAATATATAATATATAATATTATATATTATATATATATCCAGAATATATAAAGAATTTTCAAAATTCTATTGCAGATTTTTGAAAATTGGCAAAAATTTTGAATAGATAATTGAAGTTGTCCCATATCTCATTGAGGCTTTCTTCTTCATTTATTTTTTCATCTTTTTTCCTCTTTCAGCTTGTGTAGTTTCTATGTCTCCAAGTTAACCACTTTTTTTCTTTTGCAATGTCTGATCTCTTATTAATCACACCCAGTGTGTTTTTGATTCGAAGGCCAGCAGTCAATTCACTGAGCCATACCATCCCAGGCATGCAGTGTTTTTTATCACAGATATTCTAGTTTTTATTTCTAGAAGTTCATTTTGGATGTTTTTTAAAATATTTTTACCAGTTTCTACTTATTTACTTAATCTCTCCACTACTTTTAAACCAACAGGACCTGTTATATTATCTGTTTTATTGTCCTTATCTGCTACATACAACATCTGTGTGAGTTCCAGGTCAGTTCTCATTGATTTTTCTCCTAACGACAGGTCATATTTTCCTGCTTCTTTGCATGCCTGGTGATTTTTTAATTTATTGCCACTCATTTTAAGTTACCTTATTCGGTAATGGATAGTTTTAAATTCTTATCAATATTCTTGAATTTTTCTAAAACAGAGTTAAAGCAACTTGGAAATAATTTGATCCTTTTGGGTCTTGCTTTTATGATTTGTTAGACAGAATTGGAAGAGCATTCAGCCTGCTGTTAATTTTGATTCCTGCCCCTCCAAGTACTCCACCCTAATGCCCTGTAAATCATGAGGTTTTAAAGCTGTTTGGTGGGAACAGGTATGACTCTTGGCCCAGTGTGAGTTCTGTCTACTGTTCTTTCGAGTCTTGGTCCTTTTCCTTGCTTGGGACCATTTCCCCCCACACATGCACTATTTAGTATTCCACCAGGCAAACTATAGCTACCTTGGTCTCCCTGGACTGGTATCGCTATGTCCTCAACTCAGGAAATCCATCAGAGTCTGCCTGAGTTTTCTTTCCCTCTGCCATGCCTAGAAACTCTATTAAGAAAGTAAGCCTGGGACTTCCTGCCAAGATGGAGGCATAGGTGGACACACTGTGCCTCCTCTCACAACCAAAATTAAGGACAACAAAGATTTAGAAACAAGAAAACAACCAGAACTCATAGAAAATTGAACTGTTCAGAAGTCCAACAACCATTCATCCAGACTGGTAAGAGGGGTGGAGTTGTGGCAGGAAAAAGTGGAGGTGCAGACCAGGCATGCAGGCAGCAGCAGCTGGCAGATCCCAGGTGCACAGGTGGCAGCTAGCAGATCCCGGGCATGGAGTCGCAACTGGGCAGACCCACTGAGGCCATGCAAGGTGGCTGGCTGACCAGGTGGTCCCACATTCGCACGCAGATAATCCAGGCGAAGGGGAAGCAGCAGAAGGGAATGGAATCCGAGAGTGAGCAGAGCAAGCACCATTGTTTCCTCTCGGACCCCACCCCCACATACAGCGTCTCTACCCAGCGACTGGGCTGCCCCGCCCTAGGGAACACCTAAAGCTCCACCTTTCACTATGTAACAGCAGGGACTAGACCCCCCCCCAAAAAAAAAATGGCTCAAACCGGAGAGCAAATCAAAGCCCCAGAGCCAATTTATCTAATCAACAAACAAATAGCTAACCTATCAGATGCACAATTCAAAGTCCTGGTGATCAGGATGCTCACAGAATTGGCTGATTTTGCTCACAAATTAGATGAACAAATGAAGGTTACAATAAGTGAAATGAAGAAAAATGCACAGGGAACCAATAGAGATGGGAGGAAAACTGGGACTCAAATCAATGGAGTGGACCAGAAGGAAGAAAGAAACAACCAAACAGAAAACAAGGAAAAAACAAGAATTGAAAAAAAAAATGAGGAGGGGCTTAGGAACCTCCAAGACATCTTTAAACATCCCAACTTCCAAATTATAGGGGTACCGGAAGGGGAAGAGGAAGAGCAAAAAGTGGAAAAATCATTTGAACTAATAATAAAGGAGAACTTCCTCAATCTGGCAAAGGAAATAGACTTCCAGGAAGTCCAGGAACCTCAGAGTCCCAAAGAAGTTGGACTTAAGAAGGAACACATCAAGGCACATCTTAATTACGTTAGCCCAGATTAAAATGAAGGAGAGAATTCTAGAAGCAGCAAAGGATAAGGGGACAGTCACCTACAAAGGAGTTCCCATCAGACTGATTTCTCAAAAGAGATCTTACAGGCAAGAAGGGGCTGGAAAGAAGTATTCCAAGTCAAGAAAGATGAGGACCTACATTCAAAATTGCTCTATCCAGCAAAGCTGTCATTTAGAATGGAAGGGAAGATAAAGCACTTCTCACATAAGGTCAAGTTAAAGGAGTTCATCGCCACGAAGCCCTTATTCTATGAAATGTTAAAGGGACTTATCTAAGAAAAAGAAGATAAAAAATATGACAGTAAAAAGAGAGCAAACTCACAGGTATTAACAAACACACCTAAAACAAAAGCAAACTAAGCAAACAACTGGAACAGGAACAGAAACACAGAAATAGAGATCACCTGGAGGGTTAGCAACAGGGGAGTGGGAGGAGAAGACGGGGGGGAAAAGTACAGAGAGTAAGTAGCATAGATGGTGGGTAGAAAATAGATAGGGAGGGCAAGAATAGTGTGGGAAGTGTAGAAGCTAAAGAATTTATGACACATGGACATGAACTAAAGGGGGGAACATGGGTGGGAGGGGGTGCAGGGTGGAGGGGAATGAAGGGGGGGAATGGGACAACTCTAATAGTGTAACCAATAAAATATATTTAAAAAAAGAACACACTGCCAAATATCACCAGAACTTATTCTGTCACCTGTGCTCAAGGAGATACAACAAACTTGCCTCAGCAAAGAGATGAAGGCAGGACAAGCCCTCAGGGGTTTTGCCTTATTCATCTTTGTATTACCAGGGCCTACACAGGGCCTGGCAACTAAGACTAAACAGGAGATGTAAAGTGCACACTTAATAAAAAAGTGAATGGTCAATGAAGTGTTTTTTGGCACTACCCTTTTTTAGAGAATGATAAAGGAGCTTGAGGACAACCACCCTCCTCTCCTGGAAGAGCCTGGTGAGTCAGCCTTCCACTGGCAAGTAGAAAAAACACTGTCCTGCTCTACCTTTGGCTCAAGCCTTACTCCTTCAGCCCATCCACCCTACCCCTGCTATCTCCCATTCCCATCTTGTCCTTGTTCTTCAAAGACCATTGGTTCAAGATAATACAGAAACTGAGGTCAGCCCTGATGGACAACTCATTTTCAAAGATGGTCATCACTTGCTCAAGCATTGTGCACTGATATTCCTGGGAATAAGTGACCAATCTGTAGAGTGCTGTAAGGGGAGCATGGAGTTAGAGTCCCTTCACCTTTCCTTTCCCACAAGGGGAAGAATACACACCTGAAAAACCATTGTCCTCTCCTTCTCAGCCCTAACAGGGCTTCTGGAGTGCTGTGCTGAGAAGGACCAAATCATCCACCACCTCCCCAACTATCTTTCCTTTCAGACCATACTTAGTCCACCCAGCATGGACAAGGAGAGTGAAAAAGAAATCCTGTCAACACCAACAGCATCTCTATCAAGCTTGCCCCTGCCCCATAGCAGGCTGAGAAAGGTCAGACAGAGAAGAACATCTACTCATACCAGGCCTGCTTTCAGCCATCACCTACCCCTTCCAAAGCCTTCTGAGATCCACATGCAGAGGGACCCAGACTCTACCTGACCTTATCTCCTCCCTCCCTGATTCTAAAAAGCCTTCCCCAGACCCTTCTGATCCTCACCATGACACAATGCCAACATGTCATCCTCCTCCTAGGCCATTCTCAGAAGTAACACACTACGTTGCCTGCCATATGTGCCCAATTAAGAAAGCAGAACCGGGGAGGGAAAGTACAGGAAAAATGACCCTATCCCAAGGATAAGAATTGCCCAGCTTTACTGTAGAAAATCTTATTGATTAGGGAGCAGGAGGCTTGGATTCTGATCCTAGCTCTGCCTCCAGAGAGTCTGGACAACGAGAGCAAGTTACTGAATTTATCCTCCATTCAGCTTCCTCAGCTGCTATATAGGACTACAGTTCCTAACATGACCACCTCACAAAGTTGCTGGGAAAATAAAGGTCAATGATGCATGTTAGCACAGCATACCGATGCAAGGTGGTGACACACCCTATACAAACACACTCCCTTCCAAAGACCCTTGAGGGAACAAAGAGCTATGCTGCCTGAAGCTCTGCTCACTGTTCTGAAGTGAGAACTTTTGGCCTGGTTAGGTTGAGAGACACATTTCCAGCTTCTATCACTGTGTCCTCTAAGCTTGCTATGTAGCCCAACCCATAGGCCTTGTCATTGTGAACATAATGCATACAAGGCCAGCTGACTTCTCCCAATCCATCTCTAGATGCAATTCCAAGTGGTAAAGAAATGGCATGTACTGTTGGTTGCCTGGAAACTTTTTTTTCACACTTTGTGACTGAGGGAGGTGGGTGGAAAGGGTAAGAGCCAATGCTGTCACCAACAGCCACCAGTTGGAGATTGTATGGTGATTCTCTGCCTCATCCTATTACACTCTTACCTCCCAAACCTCTAATCAAATTCAAAACTTCAGGATCCCCCAAGCAAAGCACTTCTCACTTCTCCTTTGCCCCTTTCCACTAGTCTTGAATGGTGCCCTCCATCTTTGTGCCCAAGTCTACCCTCCAGCCCTGCAGTGTCCCATGCCATAATATGCCCTCCTGTGCCATTCCTAGTCTCCAGGAACTCCCTCCCTAGTTCCCATCAGCCCTACAGGTATCCCAGTTTGCCCCCATACCCTGTACAACACACCCATGACTGGAGGATAAAGCTATACTCTAAACTCCATACAGCACCCCACCACCTGCACCCCATTTTCTTCTCCAACTAACTCTTCCACCACAGGGAGCAGTACCTTGGGAGAGGCTGAGGTCCCCAACTGCAACCAGAAGGCTCCTTGGGGGCAGAGAGTGATCATATTCTCTATCCAAGAGCTTCTTGAAGACCACCTGTGGGTTCTTGGGCCCCACACCTTTTAAGGAAGTAGTGCACAACTTCTCCAGTTCTATTCCTGGCTTCTGGAAAGTGAAAGACTTAACTATTCCAAAGTTAATATCCAACATGAGTCCTGGGGCTTCTGAGAATCGACTTTGGTCAATAAGTGACTCTCCTTTATCTAGAGGGCAGATACTAAATTACCTAATTCTACCAATTCATTCAACATACAACTTCCCCATGATGGACGACAAGGGCAAACTCTCCACGAAGTCGCTGGCTTGTGTGTTGGGGTGGAAATGGGAATTGGCATATCCAGAGCACAGAATTTTCCCTGCAGCTGCAAGTGAACCATCAGAAAGGTAGTTACATGGTGGAGACCAATTTGAAAAGTCCCTGATAGGTCAGGGGTCTTGATCAGAATGCAGGCATGCGAAGGAAGGCCAAGAAACTGGAAGACACCTTGTACATAGGCAGTTAACCAAGAAAATAAGAAACCAGATTTACCCAGTGTCAGGAAAATTATGTACAAAGGTATGTGGATAGATGAATAGGTAAAGGTTATGAATGTTCAGTCAAAAGCTGGGCTAGCAGACAAATGGATGGATTTAAGTAGCTTAGTAAATGGATTGAGATGATTAGTTGAGTTGCAGTAACAAGGGTGACTGCCTAAGATATCCCAGGAGCAGGTTTAGGACACAGTGGGAGAACAAGGTCAGGCTTTGGAGCCGAAAGCCTAAACCCTTCCCCACCTTTGCATCCCATTTCTCCCACCCCACCCCTTTATTTCATTACTTTATCTTCTATGTCACAGTTCTTGAGACACATTCATGATATCAGATATATGCTATAGTAAACTGTTTAGAAACTTTAGCTACTTATATCTCAAATGCCACTTAGTTCACCAGAAAGGAACTTGTGGGTTTAGACCTGTGATCCTTTCTTCCTCCATAGCCCCCAACCCAGAAGCATGGGCTCCTCACCATCGTACTCAGATAGTTGACAATGACATCTACCAACTCCAGACACACTTCATATTCTACATACCCATCGATGATCTTGATGTTCAGTAATGAGAATATGTGAAATATTTCTTCTTCTGGGAACTATAGGAGAGAGGGGAATCAATAAGAAAGGAAGGTTGAAGGATGGAGATTTTTGAAAAGGAGAATAATGATCCTGGTAGAGAAAGGAAGAGGAGGGGCCAATCTAGAGTGAGGATTAAAGCTATACCCAGGGTTGAGGGGGTGGAGAACATATGGGTCAAAATAAGGACCTGGGAACTTGACCTGGAGCTGTAGTGCTCTGCTGACTGGAAAGTCTTCCCACTCTCCTGACACAATGGCAATAGACCTAACCAGCTACTTCTATGGAGGTGGTTCTACCTTGGCTGGAGCCAGGAAGATGTCTGAGATGTCCTCACCTGATCAGCACATTGGACTGCTTCCATCAAGTCCTTGATGTCTGTGCTTGCAGTATATATTTTCAGCTTCAGCTTGGCAGTCTTTGAGGGACTCACCTTACATCTAAACATCTCTGTAAGGGATAAAGAGGGTGAGCAGGGAGAAGGTGTTTCTCTCTTGCTAGAGGTGATTAACATGGAATGATGAAAACATGCACAAAATAGTGATAAACCAGAAGAGACAAGTATGGCTCTGAGTATTTCTTTGCCTCTCACTAGCCATATATCCTCTGCCCGCCCATCCATGTAACTTCTGGAGTGTCTATTCCTTTATATGCAAGGTTAGTATAATAAAAATTAATGAGAGATTCCTAAAACATGAGACATGTGTTATCAGGTATCAACTTTTAGGATCTCACCCTGCCCTCTGAATCATATCCTTTCTGAGAGAATAAGTGCTTCCCATGTTTGGATGGAGAGTTGGGGGCAGGGGTGGTAGTCAGCAGGACTATGAAACTGAATACTTTACAAACTAAAAACAAAGAGAATAAAACAAGAATTCATAGAAAGATATGAAGAAGAACCAATTAAAAACTGGGAAATTAAAAATATAGGCATTAAATTTTCAAATCTCAACAAATAGGAGATAGTCAAGGCAGAACACACTTAAAGAGAGAATAAATTAGAAAATAGTTCTGAGGAATTCACCTAGTATGCAATGCAGAAAAATAAATTTTAATAAAAGAGCAATCAATAGACACATCAGATAGACTGAGAATAGTTCTAGAAGAATGGAGAAAAGGTAATAAAGATAATTGAGAATTTCCAGAATTCAAAAAAAGACAAAAATCCTCATATGAAAAGTGCACCCTAAGTTCTAAGTTTAATGAAACTAAAAAATATTAAGGATAAAAGTAAAAATTCTAGAGCCACTACAATAAAATACAAATAACCAACAGAGGAATAACAATCTACCTGACAACTAATTTCTCTACAGCAAGAAGAGATGCCAGAAGGTAATAAATAGCATGATATATGTTGTGCTTTCTATAGCGTCTAAAGTAACCACTACAAGAAGTATAAAAGAATGTATAACTAGTAAAGTTATAGAAGGAGAAAATAGAAAGATTTTTTTTAAAGACAGCTCAATCCAAAAAAGGCAAGAAAATAGACAAATCAGGCATAAGAAGAAGTGGCATATTTCAAAAGTGCATTTTTTAAAATTGTTGTTCAAGTAAAGTTCTCTCCATTTCCCCCTCCC
The DNA here is from genome assembly GCA_004027475.1 of Anoura caudifer. Classification (NCBI taxonomy): domain Eukaryota; kingdom Metazoa; phylum Chordata; class Mammalia; order Chiroptera; family Phyllostomidae; genus Anoura; species Anoura caudifer. Next base: position 5,582 of record PVKU01010418.1, on the reverse strand, counting down.
CCATGTTGGGAACTGCTCTGCCTGGTTTCAGAAGCTGTAACCCCTCTGAAGGGGTTAAGTAAGGCTGAGTATAAAGACCTTGGGACCATAAGCCACTTAGGAGACAAAGGTATCTCCCTGGCAGGGGTGCCACCTCTGCCCTGCTTGGTCCAGAGGGGATGACCAGTTAGCCAATGACAGGTAAGATTCCTCAAAGTAGGAACAACCTAAGACAGGCATGGTCATGAAGGGGCCCTCAGGGAAGGACTTGGGGAGCTATAGAAAAAGGGGGTGATGGACCCTCACCCCTCAACTTTGACATAGCCTGAATCCTCATTCTGTTTGCAAGAAGTTTCCTGATCTTTTGGCTGCCTTACTTCCCCTACCCAACTTAAACCTGAAACAATGCTGGAGGTGGGTGTGGTCCTGTCCTGGAAAGGGTGGGTTCCCTGGGGTGATCAGGCCTAAGAAACAATGCATCATATCCTATGAAACCTACTTTGCTAATACCCTCAATTTAAATAATAAGGGTCCAAGCATGAAATGAGTTAGTTCCCAAAAGTTTTATGGCTCTTTAGCTATCTGACCGTGACTCAAAATAAGCCCTTAGAGTTCTTTGAATGTTATCTATTGTTTGATCATTACTGCCTGACAATGATTGATGAGCTTTACGAATATTCCCTGTATTCATTCTTAGGCAAATTAAACCAAATAAAAGCCCACTGAGGAACAGGCTCCTGGCCCTTCTCTTTTGAGAGATCGGCCACCTTTCCTCCCCAAGAAGATCATATTTTGGTAGACATATTCTCATCTGTGGTGGCCTAGGGGGACCCTGCATGTGGAGCCCCACCACACCCCCACCACTCTTCCCCAAATCACTGATATGCACATCTGACCCTCAATCCTACCCTGCTTTGGCTTTGTGCATGGGTCCTTTAACATGTTGCAAAATGACCCTTACCCCCCTTTCCCCCAATATATACCTCTATCATCTGTCTAGTTACTGTCAGATTATTCTTTATTTCAATGTCTCTGGTTCTATTTTGCTTGTTTGTTTCTTTTGTTGATTAGGTTCCAATTAAAGGTGAGATCATATGGTATTTGTCTTTCACTGCTTGGCTTATTTCACTTAGCATAATGCTGTCCAGTTCCATCCATGCTGTCATGAAGGATAGGAGCTTCTTTCTTTCTGCTGCATAGTGTTCCATTGTGTAAGTGTACCATAGCTTTTTGATCCACTCATTTACTGATGGGTACCTAGGATGCTTCCAGAACTTGGCTATTGTAAATTGTGTTGCTATGAACATTGGGGTGCACAGGTTCTTTTGAATTGGTGTTTCAGGATTTTTAGGGTATAATCCCAGCAGTGGAATTGCCAGGTCAAAAGCTAGTCCCATTTTCAAGTTTCTGAGGGAATTCCATATTGTTTTCCACAGTGGCTGCACCAGTCTGCATTCCCACTGACATTGCACTAGGGTTCCCTTTTCTCCACATCCTCATCAACACTTGTATTTTGTTGATTTGTTTGTAATGGCCATTCGGACTGGTGTGAAATGGTATCTCATTGTGGTTTTAATTTGCATCTCTTTGATGGGTAGTGATGCTGAGCATCATTGTATTGGGGCCTTATGTATGTCCTCCTTGGAGAAGTGTCTGTTCAGCTCCCTAGCTCATTTTTAATTGGATTGTTTGTCCTCCTGGAGTGTAGTGGTCAGTTCTTTATATATGTTGGAGCTCAAACCCTTCTCCAAGGTATCACTGAAAAGATGTTTTCCCATATGGTTGGTTCTCTTTTTATTTTGCTGACATTTTCTTTATTCATGAAGAAGATTTTTAATTTGATATAGTCTCATTTGTTTTTCTTTCCCTTATGGCCCTTTCTCCAGGGGACAAAAAGGTGAAAATATTCCTGGGTGGAATATCTGAGATTTGTTTGCCTATGTTCTCCTCTAGGATTTTTATAGTGTCAGGACTTATATTTAAGTCTTCTTTCCATCTTGAGTTTATTTTTGTATATGTTGTAAGTTGGTTAAATGGACAAATTTGTAGAAAAATATAATATTACAAAACTGAATGAAGAAGCACAAAGCCTGAATCGACAAATAAGAGCTGGTAAAATTAAAGCAGTAATCAAAAACTCCCAGCACACAAAAGCCCTAGATTGGGTGGTTTCAAAAGAGAATTTTACAAAACATTTAAGGAAGAGTCAAACCCTATCCATCTCAGACTACTCAAAAAAAATCAAGAAGGAGGACTCCCAAACTCTTTTGACAATGCCAGCATTATCCTAATCTCAAAACCAGATCAAGACACAAAAAGAAAGAAAACCACAGACCAATATTGCTGATGAATATACATGCTAAAATCCTCAACAAAATAATGGCAAACCACATGCAGCAATACATTAAAAAGATCATACACCATGATCAAGAGGGATTCATCCGAGGGTATAAGGATGGTACAATATATGCAAATAAGTAAACGTAATACAACACACAAACAAAAAGAAAGACAAAAAACCCACATGACCATATCAATAGATGTGGAAAAAGCATTTGATAAGGAACAACACCCATTTACGATAAAAACACTCAGCAAAGTGGGAGTAGAGGGACCATACCTCAATATAATAAAGAACATACATGAGAAACCTACAGCCAACATGATACTCAATAGGCAAAAACTAAAAGCTTCCCCCCTAAGATCAGGCAAAGAGAAGGATGTCTGCTTTCACCACTTCTATTGAACATAGTATTGGGAGTTCTAGCCACAGTGATCAGGCAAGAAAAAGAAATAAAAGGTACCCAGATCAGAAAGGAGGAAGTAAAGCAGTCACTGTTTGCAGATGACATCATAGCGTACATAGAAAACCAGATAGACTCCATCGAAAAACTACTCAACCTGATAAATGAACTAGGCAAAAAGAGTGGGATACAAAGTCAATATTCAGAAATTGAAGGCATTTTTGTACGCCAACAACAAAATGTAAGAAAAAAATGAGGGGAAAAAAATCCATTTGCCACAGCAACAAGAAAAAAAATAACAATAAACATAACCAAGGAGGTAAAGACCTGTACTCAGAAACTACACAACAGTGAAGAAAGAAATTGAGGAAGACACAAACAAATGGAAGCATGTACCATGCTCATGGATTGGAAGAATTAACATCATCAAAATGTCCATACTACCCAAAGCAATTTATAGATTTCATGCAATCCCTATTAAAGCACCAATGACATATTGCACAGATATAAAAGAAACATTTCAAAAATTTGTATGGACCCATAAACGACCCCCAATAGCCCCAGCAATTTTGAGAAAGAACAAAGTAGGAGGGATCACAATACCTGATATCAAACTGTATAACAAACCACTGTAATCAAAACAGCCTTGTAATGTCATAAGAACAGATGCATAGAACAATGGAACAGAATAGACAGCCCAGAAATAAACCCAAGTCTCTATGGTCAATTAATATTTGACAAAAGGGACAGAAGCATAAAATGGAGTAAAAATAGCCTCTTCAACAAATGGTGTTAGGAGACCTGGACAGCTCTACATGCAATAAACTGAAACTTGATCACCAACTTATACCATACACAAAAATAAGTCCAAGGTGGATAAAAGACTTAAATATAAGTTGTAACACCATAAAAGTCCTAGAAGAAAACAGAGGCAGAAAAATCTCAGACATTCCACACAGCAATATTTTTACCGATATGTTGTTGTCTAGATTGAGGGACATAAAGGAAAGAATAAAAAAATGGGACCACATCCAATTAAATAGCTTCTACAAGGCTAAAGAAAGCAACATTAAAATGAAAAGAGAACCAACTGTATGGGAAAACATATTTGCCCATGACACCTCAGACAGGGTTTGATCTCCAAAATATAGAAAGAACTCACACAACTCCACTCCAGGAAGACAAACAACCCAATTAAAAAGTGGGCAAAGGACCTGAATAGACACTTCTCCAAGGAGGACATACATAAGGCCCCAATACATATGAAAAGATGGTCAGCATCACTACCCATCAGAGAGATACAAATTAAAACCACAATGAAATACCACTTCACACCAGTCAGTATAGCCATCATAAACAATTCAGCAAAATACAAGTGTTGATTTGTGTCAAAAATCAACAAAAATCAACAAAATAGAAGTATTGATTTGTATCAAAATCAACAAGTGTTGGCGAGGATGTGGAGAATAGGGAACCCTAACGCACTGTTGGTGGGATTGCAGACTGGTGCAGCCACTGTGGAAAACAATATGGAATTCCCTCAGAAACCTAAAAATGGAACTACCTTTTGACCTGGAAATTCCACTGCTGGGATTATACCCTAAAAATCCTGAAACACCAATTCAAAAGAACCTGTACACCCCAATGTTCATAGCAACACAATTTACTATAGCCAAGTTCTGGAAGCATCCTAGGTACCCATCAATAAATGAGCAGATCAAAAAGCTGTGGTATATTTACACAATGGAACACTATGGAGCAGAAAGAAAGAAGAAGCTCCTACCCTTCTCTACAGCATGGATGGAACTGAACAGCATTATGCTAAGTGAAATAAGCCAGTCAGAGAAAGACAAATATTATATGCACTCACCTTTAAGTTGAACCTAATCAAGGAAACCAACAAACAAGCAAAATAGAACCAGAGACATTGAAATTGTTATAAGAACAATTTCCAGTTATAAGAACAATCTGGCAGTAACCAGAGGGGAGGTGGGAGGGGATAAAGGGGAGGGGGAAGGGTTTTCAGGAACAACTTTATAAAGGACACATGGACAAAACCAAGGGGGGTGGAAGCAGAGAAGGAGGTGGGGAGGGCTGGGTTGGGGGCGAAAGTGGTGAATTGTAAATGCAGACAACTGTACTTGAACAATAATAAAATAATTTTTAAAAATGAAAATTAAGCCTGTTTAAATGAAAAAATGTTACAATTTCCTGACAACAGATTTGCAGTCTTGATATAAGTCAGACAAATTCCTAGGGGAAAAAAAAAGGGTGATCCAATAAAATGGACCTAAGTGGAAAAATCTGAATAGACCTAATACTACAAAACATACTGAATCAATGATTAATACCATTCCTACAAAAAAGCACCAGTCCTGAACATCTTCAATAATAAATTCTACTAAACATTTAAGAAAGAAAATAATGCCAATTATACACAAATGCTTCCAGAAAATAGAAAAAGAGGGAAGGTTATGTGCGTCAACCCATTTTATGACCTTAGCATAATCTTTATACTAAAACTTTAAAAAGACAGTTCAAGAAAGGGAAGAAAAGGTCAATCTTCCTCATGACTATAGATGTGAAAATCGTTTTTCAAAATAAAAAACTAAAGCCCTGACTGGTGTGGCTCAGTTGGTTGGGCTCCATCCCATGAAGCAAAAGGTGGCTGGTTCAATTCCTGATCATGGCACTCCTGGTTGCAAATTGGGTCCCTAGTCGGGTCATGGTTCAAGAGGACATGGATCAATGTTTTTCTCTCACATCATTGTTTCTCCCTCTCTTTTTTCCTCCCTACCCCTCTAAAAAACAAACAAACCAATCTAAATCCAACAACAGAAAATAATAAGTCATTACAAA
>PVKU01010417.1:0-52427 GCA_004027475.1 Anoura caudifer | reverse complement strand
AATGACTAAAATTAAAAATATGAAAAAAAAAAAACAAGTGTTGTCAAAAACTGTGGAGTCCTTACCCTCTTATGTAGTGTTGATGAAAACATACACTAGGGCAGTCAATTTGGAATAATTGGTTCCTACTGAATTTGACCTTATAACTGCCATCTAACCGGACAACTCCATTTGTAAGAAAATATCAACCAAATATATGTTCACAAAACCATGTGTTTTAATGTAATAGTTACTTAATTCTTTTTTCTTTTTTTAATTTTAATTGTTGTTCTTGTACAGTTTTCTGTCTTTCACTCCCATTCCAGACCACAGCCCCAGCCTTCCCCTTATTAGCCAAAACCTAGGAATTACCCAAATGTTCCTGGAGAGGAAAAGGAATAGAAAAAGCTGTAATATATTTAGAGACTGAATTACTATGGTACAATTAGAGGAGATACAATGAGTACAGCTGAGTACAATTAGTACAATTGTGGTGTGGAGATTTTTCAGTCATAAATAAAGGTCAAATGGTAAATGTGATACATAACTTTCGAGATATTCACTCGCTGTAAGTTTTGATGTTCCTAAGTTCTTCATGATACATGAAGATTGAATGTTTAAAAGAATAATATATTTTGCTGCAAGCAAGTCAGTATACAAAAGGGGTGGAGATCGGGAGATTGAGCCATGATCCATTAGACCATGTCTGTTAGTAAAGAAAGAACTTGCCAGTGTAACTTAACAAAATTTAGCATTTTAAGTTGAATTGAGTACAATTATCTATATCTATGTGCAATCACATGGGTGATTCACACAAACACAATGCGAGTGGTGATTAGCAGACACACAAATAAACAAAACTAATGTCCGCTGTTGCACATCTGTGTAGTGGTTGTTCTCGGGGGTGTGCTTGGAAAGGTGCACAGATGGAGCTTCTGGGGTGTTGGTAAAGCACTGTGCCTGGGTGTGCATGCTGGTTACATAGATGTGTTCACTGAGATCATCAGGTTTTGAATCCAGACATCATCAGAATTTGGCTCTGTAAAATCAGAATTATTTTTAGCTTTCCCAAGAATTCTGATGTAGACAAAAAGGTAATGAACCCATCTCCATTCGAAGATGGAGATTAATGACAAAAATAAAACAGCTGCATGTTTTTACTTCGAGTAGCCACTGTTTGAGATTGTTGCGATGTGCTTTATATCCATGATCACCTTTATCACTCATTTCAACCCGAAAAGACATACATTATTGTTCCCGTTAGTAATGAGAAACAGAAACATGGGTTGTATAAAGTACCAATCTCAGGTTTTGGTAACAAGCAATTACCAAGGTTAGATTTGAAATCTAATGCCTTCTTAAGGTGAAAGTTGTTTTATCTGAATATCATCACTACCTGCTAAATGAATATCCAAAACAAACAGCACACAAATAAACAAAACGTAGAATTTGAAATAAAAATTCTGTCTTTGTTTCTCTTCAGGGATAGAGTTTGAAAAAGTATAGGTCAATGTAAAGTCAATTTCCTTTTTGACATAAGAGTTGAAGAGTATGTTACAAACATTTTAAGAAATAAAATATTATTTTCACCTTTATCTAATCTGTCTGTACTCATCTGTGGTGCTTTTGGGGACTCTTCTGATTTTCTGTAACAAATAGGAAAGGAAACAAATATAGCAAGTTTTTACAAAGCTCTGAATGCAAGTGAAAATATGAAGCTATATATAGAAAAAACTCTTTTATCCTTTGCTTTAATTTTTTCAATCTTTTATTTACTTTGCCTATTAATAAAGAAAGAACTTGCCAGTGTAACTTAATAAAATTTAGCATTTTAAGTCAAAAAAGCAGTTTTACAAATGAAGAAGTCTTTGCTCTAAGTGGTTATATCTCTGGCAACATCTTCATTTGCAAAACTGCTCTTTTCACTTAAAATGCTAAATTTTGTTAAGTTATACTGGCAAGTTCTTTCTTTACTAACACACATGGCCTAATGGATCATGGCTCAATTTCCTGATCTTCCCCCCCTTTTGTATACTGACTTGCTTGTAGCAAAATATATTATTCTTTTAAACATTCAATCTTCATGTATCATGAAGAACTTAGGAACATCAAAACTCATAGCTAGTGAATATCTCAAAGGTTACCTATCACATTTACCATTTGACCTTCATTTATGACTGAAAAATCTCCACGCCACAACCATCCATCCATCCATCCATCCGTCCATCCATCCATCCGTCCATCCAAACAGACAGACACACACACATGTGAAATTAGGGTCCCTGCCATTTTCATTTAGTTTTTATTTTATATACCCACCAATTATGCTACATTCTCACTTTTCAGCATGAAATGTTAGATCAACATGATCTAGGAGGGAAGGGGATTATTTGCTAAATGAATTAAAAGAGATTTCATGAAAGATAACAGATGTAAGCCCAGCACCCAGATACTGGGATCATAATTATACGAGAAAGGTTATTTACATCTTCCAAAGAATAAAAAGCCCAGAAATATCTTTCCTTCTGTATAAACAATAGGCATGAAATCATATTTCTACATGAATATGGAAAAGAATGGCTTTTATCTTCATAAAAGAAAATAAACAACTCTTCAGATTTCCCCCTTTAGTTCTCTTTGTTTTTTACACAAATAGACACATCCTCTTTTTTGACTAAATAATTTCCTCATCATATTCTTCCAGAGATTGGTTAAAAGAAAATATAGTCCAAGAACATTAAGACACAACAAAAAGCCTTTTCCTTCTGCTTTATTTAAAACTCTCTCAAAGACCTGAACTTTTCCCATTATTAAAAATAGCAGTGCCCTTTTAAGTTGCTTGAGCTGATTCAAAACACAGGTTTATTAGTCCAAAGTACAGTATTAGAAATGAAAGTCCTCATCAACACATTTTATTTTATATTAGTAATTACAATTATTTGAATTTATCTCATTTTCACCCCCGTATTGCATCCTTAAGTAGTATGATTTTTTTAGAATTTATTTTTTTTAATTCCCTAGGAAATTAGGAGCCAGTGTGATACAATATACACGATATACTCATACATACAATGTCACTTCACGTGTTCATTTACTTATAAGTACTCTATCCCCACCCTCCATTCTGCTAGATATGGAGCAGAAAAAATCTAGTTCAGTAAAATCACTCCATTCCACCCACCGATGGCTTGGTTTTCAGACTTCATTTTGCCACCTGTCACTGGGCAAGGGAGCAGTTAGCATCACTGGACTTGGATATAGTTCTAACGTCTGCTCTTGCTGCCCTTGCTACAAGATCACTCAAATGCCATCGCAGTGACCTTCCTGGTCAGTTTGTCTGTCAGCACCTTCAATAGTCCTTAGGTCCCTTTAACAGGGTTGGGGAAAGGCAGTTCCTGGATATCTTCCCATCCATGTGGAACCCAAGGAAAATTTCTACTACTCTAAATCAGGCTCATCTTCTGTCAAATTTGGCCAGGTTCCTGGCCAATTTGACTCCCTATAGCTGTTTAGGGTAGAAAATACACATTGTACACATGTGAGTGGGAGATAGGGTGGACAGAAAGGAGGGCTCTCAGGCCCTCATCACCTTAATTTTTGGATTCACCTTCGACCTAACTTGTTGAAACCATCTTTGACCAGAGCTGGAAAACCTTCATTTGCTTGCTTCCTTGCTTGCTTCCTTCCTCCCTCCCTCCTCCTTCCCCCTACTCTCCCCTCCTCCTCCTCCTCCTCCTCCTTCTTTAACACTGCATTTCTCTCCCTGTTACAATGTTCTGTTTTAGTTCGGCATGTTGTATCTTTTACATCTTCAAAGACACATTTTCTCTATCTTGTTCCCTGATGTATAATGTGGAATTGCTGCTCAGGTGCCTGGCTGACAGTGATTAGAAATAAATATATCTGTTTAACATTTTCAATATTGCCTTCCAAACACAATTCTGGATTGAATTCCATGGACATCTTAAAATGGGAGTGAATTTTTCTTTACTTGTTATTCACTATGATTTGGGATGATGCCAAAACAGTTTTTCAGGATCAAATTCTGTAATTCTGATATTATTTTTCCTACTTGTACTACAGGGAGGATTATTAGGAACAACTGATTTGGTATTCTAAAACTGTGTTTGATGATAGGAGTGAATTCCAGCCACTTTAGGAGGTATTCTGTTTCCATGAGGAGAAAGAGTGAAAGAGTAAGTTTCTCTTCACTAAAGCACAGATGATTTTAGCACTTTTTTTTTTATTCCAAAATCCATTCAAATATGTGTGCAGAACATTGATGAATCCTGTAACCTGGTAAGCAAGAGATGTCTGCTCTAAATGAGTCAGACAGATGTCTGGTCAATGTAGCGAAAAACAAAGCTATGATTAGAGAAGGCTTTCCTTAGGTTTTACAACATACCTGAATCAGAAAGGATTAATTGTCTCAGCCCTTTGAAGTTACACTTTTAATGCATCTTTTATTTATGTAACTATGCCTTAAAAAATTATTGTAGTTTTTCCGACACCATTTCTCCCACTGATACTCCCCTCCTCCCTGGCCCCACAATCATCACCTTGTCCATGACCTTGAGTCCTTTTTCCTTTCTGCTCCACCTCTCTGCCCCCTAAACACCTCCCCTAGCTGTCATCTGGCTCTATGAGTCTGTCTCTATTTTGCTTGTTAGTTCAGTTTGTTTTGCCTTATTTCTATTGCAGATGTTGTCTTGCTGCATTAAAATGAAAAGCATCATTTACTCTTTTTTCTCAATGAGCACACATAAGTAACATTAATTTCAAATAAAACATCTAAAATATTATGTAATGTAAATAAATGAAATTCTTAAATGTTACACTTATAGAAAATTAAAAATCAGCAGGCTAAATAAATCAAATTTTAACAACTCCATATTATTGAAAGTGGATGTTTTCCTTTCCTAATGAAATCTAGTAACTTAGAATTATCTTCTGAGAAAGAGACAAGTTGTTAATAAAGGCTTACTTTTTCCCAGATTAAAAACACCTTCAAGGTTGTAAAATCAATACAACAAGCAAGCTGCTGTTATCTTCCTTTGAGTTGATGGAAAACCAGCCAGCAGGATGGAATAACAATGGCATTTATTTACACGGTCACAGAGGTAAGAATTGATTCAGTTTGCCATTGGTGAAATCAGATATTTAGATGACTAGAATATTAAATTTTTTTGGCAATCACAACTTTCCTTCAAAGAATATTATATTCATAACTTTGTTATATTGAACTGGATAAAGTACAGCCTACTCTCCAAGAATCCTGTCACTTAAGTCTCAAACCCACCCTGTAAGGCTGCCAGATGGGTTGACCAGATCCCCAGACTCATGAATCACATGCATATCATTGACAAGAATGCACTGACATGCCATTCTTATCAGCTGTAATATTGGCTCAAGTCCCGAGTTACTTATTACCATCCTTACAACACTGAGCTTTTCATTAGAAAAATATCATGGCATGATTTTGAGAGCTGAAACAACTTAAAATTTTAAATGTAAAATAATTGTTGAAAGTATAACAAATACAGAAGACCATAGAAAAGAAAATAAGCTACCTTTTATTGCCACTATATAGTGTTATGGGCTTTTTTGGCATTTTGTTATATTCCTTATCATCATTTTTTCCTATGTGTGTTCTTCCCTTCACCCTTCCCTTCTTTCCTTCTATCACTCCTTCCACTGCTTGATTCCAAACTTAAGATCATAGTCAAATGTCTTATTCTTTTTGTCACACCAGTTAACGTTAAATTTAAAAAAGTTCCTTATGTCATTTATTCATTAAAAATATGTAAAGTTCCTACAAAAATGACTGTTTCAAAGTATTTTTGACATTAAAAATTAATTTTGGCCTTTTGTTTTTAATCATTTAAAATATGTATACTGCCTGGAATACCATTTTTTCTAACTTCTGGAGGTATATGTTATTAACTTTATATTTATTAAAGTTTAATATTGGGGGATCGGTAGCACTCACTATTCATTTTAATTTTCATGGGTTCTAATCCCATGTCTTCACTGAATTTCTGTTGGAAATGGGACTGTATGAGTCACTAGGAAGGATGCCACATGTTATCTAACTGGAAATGGGTTTCATCCTATCGTGGAAACTTGTGCGAAAATTATTTTATTAGAGTTATATGACTAAGTGATGCCTTAAACTTCATACATATTCTTTGGAAGCTGAAGGAGTCAGTGAGCTGTCTTCATCCCTTTCAAGTGCAAAGGAATGACTTCTACCTTGAAAGTTAACACTAGGTTTCATGTTCTGCAAATCTACATTTTCTTCAGACCAGCAAAGAAGCAGGTCAGGATTGTGGCAGACTGAGAACACCACCAGTGAAGTATCGCAGAATCATGAATTTCACCTCTACTATTTGTGAAATGTATGATTTCTAAACTTTGAAAACTGAATTTCACTCTATAAAAATGAAGATAATAACAGTATTAGTGGAACACACACTTTAAAGGGCTTTAAATATGTCTATAAATACAATAAAGCACATAATCTTGTGTTAGTCTAGATTGAGAATACCAAGCCTCTATTTTATCACTTGAATAATTAGTTAATTGGGTTGACCGATGACAACAATGTCTATGATTTTCATCATCTAGGTCAGGAAGCATCACTCCCTAAACTGCACTCAGTATGTTAATGAACCAGAAAGCCACTCTCACTCAAAAAGTACTACCTGAACAGGTGCCTGTTCCCAAAACTTGCTCTGAAATTAGGAGTATTATCTAATAAGACTCTTTAATATGTAGTATATAAATAGATAGTTATAGGAAAACATGAATCAATTTAGGTTTATCTCCTTTAGGAAAAATGACAAATAAATACTGGGTTGGCCAAAAAGTCCATTTATAAAGAAGTCCATAAAATAAGAGATACATTTTCATTTTCACCAATATTATTATTTATTTGGATATTTTGAGTGCATTGGCTATCTCCCATGTGGTGTAATATTGATTGTTCTTTTTAAAAAATTTATGTAGCCATTTAATTTAATTTAATTTAATTTAATTTAATTTAATTTAATTTAATTTAATTTAATTTAATTTTATTTTATTTTATTTTATTTTATTTTAATTGTTGTTCTTGTACAGTTTTTTGTCTTTCACTCTCAGCCCAGCCCACCTCCCAGCCCTCTCCACCTCCCTCCCATTTCCACCCCCCCAGTTTTTGTCCATGTGTCCTTTATACTTGTTCCTGTAAACTCTTTCCCTTTTCCCCTGATCTTTCCTCCCCTCTCCCCTCTGGTGACTGTCAGCCTGCTCTCAATTTCAGTGTCTTTGGATATATTTTGCTTGTTTGTTTGTTTTGCTGTTTAGGTTCCTATTAAAGGTGAGATCATATGGTATTTGTCTTTTACTGACTGGCTTATTTCGCTTAGCACAATGCTCTCCAGTTCCATCCATGCTGTCAAAAGTGTAGGAGCTCCTTCTTTCCTTCTGCTGCATAGAATTCCATTGTGTAAATGTACCATAGTTTTTTGATCCATTCATTTACTGATGGCACCTAGGTTGCTTCCAACACTTGGCTCTTATAAATTGTGCTGCTATGAACATTGAGGTGCATGATTGTCCTCAGTTAATGTCTTGATTTAATCAATATCAACTTTAACAGGTCTACCTAACTGTGGATCCAGAAATCTTCAGCATGAAAATTTGCACACTGCTTTTGACACTTTTGATCAGTCATAGCACCTTCTCCAAACACTGCACAAATCTTTTCTTGCTTTTTAGTTTTGCTTTTATCTTCTTGAAATAATAAAGCATAATATGACAAAAATGTTGTGTATTTTCTTCCATCTCCAATATTAAAATTGCTGCAAAAAACTCACCAACTTTGATGTTTTTTTAAATACATGGTGATATGACAGCTGTCACAACACAATCTAACAAAATTGTTTCTTATGAAGTTAAAGACAACTAAGTGCTACCAGAAACATCTTACAAGGAAAAACCCAACTTTTTGATCAATCCAATATTTTTGAAAAAATTCCAAATTGTAAAGGGTTAAAGTGAAGTTAAGAAGTTGGGTCTGGATTTATAGGAGGACCTACAAAATTTGGAGGAATGAATTACCTAGTCATAACTAGTTAAATAAATAATTGAATAAAATCTCTAATAGTTGGACAAGACTAGTTCATTTAATTGGAACCCAATTGTGCCTATTTTCATGTAAAGCAATTTCAAGGATAATGTAACCATGAAATGAAATGATTGACTTTTTTTGTGCTCAATATGATCACTGGAGTTGCTTTAATAGAGATGTAGAGAATTAAGGTGAGTCATGCTGATAAAATTGTTGTGAATATTTAAGTCTATCATGCACAACTGTTTGGAGACTCGATGTAGACATACTTTGAACATGTTTACTAGTAGGCTCTAGGAAAATCCAGTAACAGATAAGGGTTTGACAAACTATAGTCCGAAGTAGGTTAAACACCCCTGCCACCTGATTTTTTTTTTATCAATAACTTTATTGGAAAATAGCCATGCTCAGTTTTTTATTATCATCTATTGATCCTTTTATATAACAACAGCACAGTTGTATAGTTGTAACAGAGACTATACGGTGAAAAATTTTTTTAAAAATTCTTACTATCTGGCCTTTTACAGAGAAAGTTCACCAATTCTTGCTATAGATGATTCCTTGTGTTGGGAAAAATTGTGAAAAACTTTGAAGTGGGCAAAAGGTAACTGGGTGTCTTTTCAACAGACTCTTAATTAAGAAAAATCATATTGCTCTGGGAAATTTAAAAAAGAAAAATATTTAAAAAATTTTATCTATTTATAGGTTAAGTTCAAAATAATTTTCAGGATTTTGAATCTTTCTGTTTCTTTTTCTGTGAATTTCAACAAAACAACAAAAACAAAGTACCTTACAACAAAAAGCAGTTCTTAAACTTCATTTAATTTATGGAACACTAACTGAATGGTTTTGTGTTCTCTTTGATCAACTTCACTTGTAATATTGCCTGGTTACCCCTTGACTAGTATAGATACACAATTCTTTGAAAGGGAGTTCAAGTTTTAAAATTTGAGTTGGCCCAAATCTCAATTTTTCAGCCCATTTAGTGCACATTTACATAAAACATTCACTATGTCTCCCTCCTTTTAATCTGTGGTCTTATGAAATTGATGGTAATAAACTATCCATGCTTCTGCCAGTATAAAAAATAAAACAAAGGAATTAAGGACTTACATTAAGTGTATATATTTATACAAGATACTAACAGCTTAAAATGCTATATATTCAAATTATATATTATACAATTATATATATCAGCATGGATTAGACTTTTATCAACTCATTTTTAATAAAAGTTTAAACTATGCATCGGCACTATCACATTGGTTTTTTAAGACTGCCATAATGAAATATGGCAGATCAGGTGGCTTAAAGCACAGAAATTATTTTCTCAGAGTTCTGGAGGCTGCAAGTCTAAGATTAAGCTGTCCACAGGGTTGTTTCTTCTGAGGCTTCTCAGTGCATAATGAGGTTTCTCTTAGTACATAATGGCTTTCTTTTCCCTGTATTTTCCACTGTATATGCAGTGTCCCAATTTCTTCCTTTTTTGAAGAATGTCTTTCATGATGAATTAGTACCCACTATAATGACCTAATTAAACCATAAGCACCTATTCAAAGACACCATCTGAGTCACATTCTATGGTACTGGGGATAAGGACTTCAAGGTATAAACTTTGCAGGGACACAATTCAGTCCCTAACAACTACCTATATGAAAACTCTTATTAACTGAACCTAAAAACAATTACACAGAGAGGGAAAAGAAGATAAAAAGAACCCAAAGAGAAAAGGACTTTACTAAGACCTACTTTCTGTTTATCAAAATAAATGTCACATGAGCACTATACCAATCACTGTTCATGTTAACTATCTTTTCAGATCAATTTCTGTATCAGTGCTGGATAAAGTGGGAAACTCCAAATAATGAGAATTATTATTCTCATTCGAAAAGTTGTATATATATAATAAACATAACACAGACACTAGGTGTGGAATAATATGGAAGCAAAATCAAAATGGAGATAATTTAGATTTTGAATTGGACATCTTCGACAGCCATTTCAAAGACGACACTCTTCTTGCATTGTCACTTTGGTTGATGGAATAGAGGTTACACTACCTGTTGCCTCTGCCTTCACTTTTTAGTCTGGCAACACAGTTCATATTTTGAAATAAGTTTACATTTTTTTGGAATCAGGCCATTTAGAAATATTACTTGCATCATTTCCAGGAACACTGAAGGAGATGTTTTGTCTTTGAATATGATGACTTCATAAGGGAATTTGCAATGGGCCTGCAACATCTACTTTTTGAAATTAAATTTCTAAAATAAAAACCTCAGACATTTCTAAAGTTGTAGACTATGCAACCTATGCTTCACTATGTGAATAATGCAGGATTTTAATCGGAAATGTTTTATACTATTGTTAGGCTGTGGTTAGACACTTTGTCACTGAGGTTTCTGTTGTTGTGTACATAGTAGACCAGGTGCTTTGGATATTCAAAAATTTCCTTTGATTTTAGAGAAAAAAGTTTTTAAAGATTTTATTTATTTATTTTTAGAGAGATGGGAAAGGAGGGAGAATGAGAGGGAGAGAAACATTAATGTGTAAGAGAGATATCCACCAGTTGCCTCTTGCATGCTCCCAACCAGGTCTGCAACCCAGGCATGTGCCCTGCCTGGGAATCGGACCTAAACCTTCCAGTTCACTGGCTAGCACTCAGTCAACCTAACCTCACCAGCCAGGGCTGATTTCAGAGAAAAAATTTTAACTTGAGTTATTGTCAATTCGCTTTTTGGATTTTTGTCATTTTTAAAGCATCATCATAATTTGTTGTTTTAGTACAAGATAACATTTATTTTTTTTTTGGTGGTATTTTACAAAGGTCATATTTTAGGGTGAAGAAAAACAGAGAAGCTATGATCAGTCTTGGTTAAAGGAAAATTAAGTAACATGTTACACATATTTAAATTATATATTTCAAAGCAAAGAGGAATTCATTAGAGCCTCATGTAGTATTCAACTTTATATTTATGGCAGAAAATAACAATGGTGTGTTTTTCCGATGTCACTGAGAAAGAATTGCAGTATAAATCACTATGTTACCAGGGGACATGATTAAACAAAATCTTAGAGACCCAGAAAGATTTTTTAAGTGTCTTACTGTGGATTTTATGTAAAAGTAGCTTTCAGTGTTATACTGCTGACTTCCTTTTGACCTGAGACCAATATTTCTTTCTTCTTGATTTTGTGCTCATGTAAACAGCCATAAGCTTTTTGAAAACTTATAAAGCAAAATTTTCTTTAATATGCATTATTATGGCAAGTGTAGGGTGGGTTGAATTTTATTCTTTCTTATGCAAAAGCAGCATACATTCGTGGTTGAAATTATCACCGCTTCAGAATTTCCAGCAGTCTCTTAGGCATTCTGAATATAAATTCAATAAAATACATTTTCTTTCTTGTGTAAGTTTATAGGTTAAAAAACACACAAACAATAAAATTCCAATGGGTGAAACAAGTAGAAGTGAAAGGAATAAAGATGAAATACAGTTCATTGTGATTGGCTGTATAAAAAGAAATGGCTGAAGAGATGAAAATCAAAAGCAATTTCAATTGTATGTTAGAGAAGGCATTGTTAACATTTTCTTTATAATTCAGTTTCTGAGGGGAAATAATAGGACAACTAGTGACAACATCAATACTTTTTCCCTAACATAAACAGAGTTGATATAAAATATTTTAGACCACAATCATATATATATTTTCCCCCATAGGCATTTATATAATTAAAGATTTGACATGTTTCCCAAACCCTGTGAAATTATTGACTCAATTGGTTTTAATGTTTCTCCCAGCTCCATTGAGATATAATGGACATAACATCGTATAAGTTGAAGTTATACAATATGTTGATCTGAAATACTTACATATTACAAAATGATTACTCCCATAGCATTAGCTAACCACTGCCTCACATCACACGGTTGGCATTCCTTTTTGTGGTAAGAATGTTGAGACCTACCCTCTTAGCGATTTCAAGTATATAATACAGAATTATTAACTATAATCACCATGCTGCACATTATATTCCCCAGAACTTACTCATCTTATGACTGGAAATCTGTATTCTTTAGCAAACATCTTCCGTTTCCCTGCACTCCTCCCTGTGCCCTGGTAACTGCCCCTCTTCCTCTGTCTCTAGGAGCTTCAGCTGTTTCAGTTCCATGTATAAATGTATCACAGTATTTTTCTTTGTCTTTGTTGTTTTACTTTTTAAAGCTGTGTTGTATTTCAATATATCACTGGTTTTAAAGTTGCTTAAATTGTTTCTAATGGCATGTATTCTTGTTTTTGAAAAATAAACATGTATTTTGACATCATTAAAACATAGTTTGTTATTTGGGAGAGAATATTGAGAAGTTTGGTACATTCGCTGTTAGGCATAGATAGCACACACTTTCAGAATAATCATGAATGTTCTACTAAAAGTGAGACAGGACTGATGTAGAGCCTTGAAAATTTTTGAATGTACAAAATATGCTTGCAGAGAGAATTTGTGTCTTAGTAAATAGCAGAACATTCAGGGAAGCTTTATTTTGGTATTTCTTTTCTCAAAAATTAATACAAAAATAATATAAATATAACTCATCAACATGACAGTAACTTTCACTTTACAGAAATAATATGTTTTTAATAAAAATCTTTAAATAACAGGTTAAGCAATTTGTACCACAAGGTAGAAATTAAAAGTCACTGAAACAATGTATTTTGTTTTCATTAAAATGTAAATGGACACTATTACATTTACTTTCTATATTTCCAAATAAAAAATGAATTCTATAAGGCCTTAGGCTATTGCTAAAAAGTTATTAATAATAACTTAGTCTAAGCCTCACTGATGTGTGCCCATAAAGAAAATCAACCATTCCAAAACTTAGGTGCATACTACTCTAAACCAGGCATGCACCTTACACTTCTGTAGCATACAATAAATATCAGGGATTAGAAGAGACTTTTAATCTGATTCTTTGTCTCATAATGGGAGATACTCCTCCATCTCTATCATGTTCCCACAGCAGTCTACTGGTATTTTGGAGTCTCCATTAAAAAGTTCCACATTGTGTATGTTGCTTACTTTTTCTAAATGTGTAGTCCCAGCATTGACTTCTTCTTTCTTTTTTAGTAACAAAATCTTAATTTTATTTGGAATGAAAATGTAAGAAAAGAAAGAAGGAAGGATCCAAGATGGTGGTGGAATAGGTGGTGGTTACACTCACCTGCTTCCAGGACCAAGGGTACTCCAGGAACATTTATGAAGGACCCATGGACAAAGACAGCGCGGGGCAGTGGGATTGAGTCTGGGAGGTGCGGGTGGTTGGGCCAGGGGAGAGTGGTGGGGGGGAAACAGGGACAACTGTAGTTGAACAACAATAAATGTTATTTAAAATATTTAAAAAATACAGAAAAGAATTTACATCAAAGGCATATACTAAAAAATCACACAATAAAAAATGTATGCAATTTAAAGACTATTTTCAAAGCTAGCTTCAATTAGCATTGCCAGTAACATGTGTGTGAAAAGCATTGTCTGAAATTTTTAGAGAAATAGATCCTGAAGTGGGGCCGACTCAGCTGGGAGATGTACTCTTTGCCCGACCCAGTCCTCCCTCCCACTGTCAGAAATGTGAGCACAGAGGTCAGCTGCAGCTAATCCTGGAGCAAATAATAAACAGCCACGGAACCACCCTAACAACTGTGGACTACTCCCAAAACATTGATTTTTGTCACGATTGTCTGTTGGTGATATAGTATTTCCTGTAAGTCACCCAGGCAATTGCTCGGCTAGCTGCCTGCTGAGCAGCCTGGCACCAAGGAATAGACAAGAGTCACACAAGGTAACTGTGCTATTCACTTAGCTTTTACTGAATGCAGGTTTACGCAAAGTAGAACATCAACATACATTAATGTCCTGCCAACCCTCTAACAACCTAAAAAGAATGTAATATACACACCATACACACAGCAATCAATGGGGGATAATGAACCCAAGTCCCAGAGTCTCAGTCTGCAGGTGCGGGAGAAAGCACGGTGGGCAAAGGAGTTGTCAGCGTCTTGCAAGGAGGGATCTCTGGAGCCAGGTGGGCAGCAGGGCAGGTGAAGTCCTCAGTCGAGCAGGGCAGAGCCTCTGATGACCAATGCCAAGGGAGATCAGTGTGGCCTGGAGCAGCACCCTGGTGTGTGGAGCTCAGTTGTCTCAGCAGTGGTCTGGCTGAGTTACACCTTGAAAGTGGTGTACTCCACCCTTCTGGGTCTTTTTGATAAATGTCTTGGCACCCCTGATGGCAAGTGTGGAATTTGCCCAGGAGCTGATGGGTGGTGCGTGGCTGTTCTGCTTGACACCCCTGCTCGGAAGTGGGGAGTTTCCCTAGGGGCCTGTCTATGGGTGGTCCCGCTCTGCAGGCGGGACTAACCTGATCATGTGAGCAGATATCTTAAGTGTGCCTCCTTGCCAGACCTGTCTGCTCTGACCACGTACGTACGTAGGCAGGTATATCTCCTTGCCAGATGTGTTTACTCTGACTTAGGTAATTTTCAAAGTGTCATGGCTGACCGACAGCCATTTTAGTTGGCAGAAGCAACTCCACTATGTTCTATATACTTTATGCTATCTTAATCGGACCAATGTCACTTTATTAGTCCTGCTCTCCACAATTTTGTGTGAGAAACAGAAGAAATATCCCCGTATGCTAAGAACAGCTTTATTTTAGCATTCTCTGACCAGCAGCCAATGCAGCAGGGATGCAATCGCACAGCGTTTCCCTCGGCACGGAGCGGGACAGGCGAGAGGAGCCCGGGGATACCTGATATTAAATCAGAGTGAATCTCGGCCAGTGCAGGTTTCACGCTCCTGTTTACAATGATTAGACTGTGGTGCTGAAACATCACACATTATTTAATGGTACTGAAGCTATTTCTGCATACTTATTTTCATTTTCATTGAAGTTTATTAAATATTCTAGAAATAAAAAATCTGGTCTTTCATTTTCTCAGTGCAGGTCACATTCTATTTTATCTTATTTGCTTATGGGCAAAAAATCCATAAAGGAACAAGTCTTATTACCTTTCTATTAGATTAATTATTGATTGTTCATATTTCCAATATTTCCATAGATCTTCATAAGATTTTAATTCAGAATTGCTATTATTTTAACAGATACATGGAAGAACTAGTTCATCATCAATAAGAGAAATATTGTAGCTATTTGGTAACATATTTCTGTAACACTAGAGATTTGCTTACTAGAAAATTTTTTCTTAAGTATAAAAATAAAGAAATAATGTTGAAATGATAGTATATTTTAATATTGTATCAGTGAATAATGGCTGCGATTTGTTTTATTTTCAAGAAAACACCTGGATGGATGATGTTTGTATTTCTACAACAGGGGGACTGTTAATAAATCTTTGCTCTTCCGCACACCATAGGTAAAGTAGAATTAGTTGCACAAGTATGAAGCATCTAAAGAGCAAATTAGTATCTGGTGATCAGATGCTCTTTCTATTTCTGTCATTTATGACCCTCGAGAACAAAATTTCCAAGGAATGCAGATATGTGAAAGCAAAGGAAGACTTTCAGAACAGTCAAGTGCCCCATGGAGGCTTCATTCTTCCTGCCTCATCCACTCGTTAGGGGTGCTGGTCCAGACTCAACGTTTCTTATTTTCCTTTGTGACTAGATTCTGGATGTCATTATGCAAATAAAGCTGTCTTCAGCTCTGGATACTTGGCGAATGACCCAACATGACATCACTGCTGTGAAAGCCCACTGGGCAGACGCGGCTGGATATTCAATTCTATTTCCATGCTGCTTCTCTTTGGCTTGGCTCCGCCTTAGAGATTGGAATACCTAAATACTTGCTTTCTCACCCTCCTTAGTAGAGAGACGTCATGTGACAGAGTTATGGACAATCATTTATAATACATATTTTACTGAAAGTTTCTGGAAACACATTGTATTTCTAGGCAGAAAAGATACAGGTGGTTTGTGTCAATATCTACCCCTCCTGCCCTGATGGCCAGATCTACTGCATCAAATTTTGATGGTCTCAGCACGAAAACTGTCAGAGTATAAAAATAGAAGCATTTTGACCTTTTAGTCCTCCAGTGAGTTACTGCTCAGTATTCAATTGCTGCTGCCCTTCCAAACATTTTTTAAGTGAGCACAATAAATTTAAGCCACTAACATTTAAATATTCTGCTACATGCCGCCAAAATGCATTTCAAACTTCTACTTACCAATTTTCCCTCTCAGAGTGGTTAGTTTCCTAGGGCTGCTGTGTGAAAGTACCCCAGAATAGGTGGATTAGACAACATAAATTTATGGTTTCACAGTTCAGGAGGCTGAAACTCTGAAATCAAGCTGTCAACAGGGCTGATTTCTTCCAAGGGAGGTGACAGACAATCTGTCCTATTCTTTCTTAGCCTCAAGTAGCTCTGGGTTTCCTTGGCTTGTTGATAGTATTTTCCCTCTCCTTTCTTTCACATATTCAAATTTTCCTTTTACGAGGAAACTGATCATTTAGATTAGGGTTCATCTTAATAACCTCATCTTAAGTTTCCCAGCTGCAAATATCCTATTTCCCAATGAGGTCACAGTCACAAGTTGTAGGACTTAGGACTTCAACATCCTTTGGTGGGACGCAATTTAACCTGTAACAGCAGGACTCAACATAAAATATTTTACACTGTAAATTGATTTTAGATTATTTAGTGAATCAAATTTATGGCTGTATAGTATATGTCTTTCTCTTTTTGCATTAACCTATGCCTCAGAGTTCAGCTTCTCTGGAGGTTGATATCCTATATCAATGCTGCACAAAGATCTTGCTTTTTGGACATTATTTTGATTTAACCTTAGAACTTTCTCTTGTTGAACAGGCCCTTAAGTGGCTCTTCTCTCTCAGATTGGCATTTAGATGCTCTCAAAGTTCTCTTATATTTTAGGTCTCACTAACACTCAGGCAATAGGTCTTCCAGGTTGACCATTTTTTTCTTATATAATTACCTATGTGCATGTCTATGAAAATAAAATTAAATGACATAAAAAATGAATATTCAGAACTGGGTCATTTCTTCCATCAATAAGTTTAGGGTCATATTAAAATAATTTGAACTAACATCAATGAATATTTAAATCAATATGCCACATTATTCTATATGAAAGAAGACAATGTTTTAATAGCACAAGGTGGTTTCCATGTGTACTAATAATATTATATTTTAAGTCATGTCATTGAAATATTTTTATATTCAATGAATATATGGCACACAACTTTCGTGTAATGTGAGGAAATAAAGAAAACAAAGCTTTTTAAAGAAGAGTTTAAGACTTCATATTTTTTATGTGTGTAATTAATGGAATATCTCATACATTATATACTGGTGCATGTGCCTTTTTGAACACCATTAGCACTAGTAAATTTCCTGTTGTGGTATACATTCGACTCTAAGACTGTGAGATATCACCTAATATGTTTAAAATGCACATAGTTCTCACATTTCTCTAATTTTGAGGTTTGTAATCTTTGCTTTGATCCAATCACTGAGGAACTTTTGGTGTGGTTGGTTTTTGAATGAATGAGACCAAATATAAACCTATGTTCATGTCATTAATTTTCTGCATAACACTAGAATTAATGAATTAATTACTATATGGAAAAATAAATAGCCGTCTATTTCTTATATACACCAACAACCTAATTTATATACTTTATCACATTTGTTGAGACCTACAAAATATATATGTTGTCTTATTGGTATAAATCTATTCTTAACTGATTGTTTCTTTTTCTTAAAAAGAAGAAAGAAAAAAATAACTTAGCAAAGAGATTTGCCCCAGAAATTTAAGGTTACTTTAATATTTATTATCAAGCAATGTAATTGACTATATTAGCAGTTGGGAACTGACTGGGGCATAATAAGATTGAAGATGTTAAAAAATTTATTTATCACTTGATGTTCAGAATCCACTACAGTGATGAAGTATTTTGATTTTCTGGAAAAAGCATAAGCTCTGGTATAATTTCCAATAATTTTCATGAAAACTGCATTTTCCTTCCTTTTAGTGGCTGCCTTAATATATAGTTGCTCATAACTTTATGGAAATTTGGAGCAGGTATGCATTCTTGTGAGATATTAAGTAATTCATTCTCAGTGTGTTTGTCCTCACCTTTACTCAGTGAACTCTGGAATTTTCAGTTGATTTAACTGCAAAGTTTGTTTAGGGCCAATGAGTCTCCATTTGGTATGGGTCAAGTCTCAATTCAGATTTCTACTTGCCAGACCTAGAGTTCTACTGATATCTCATATACCTTGAGCAGGCCTATTGATGTCAGATAATTTCTTTTCTTCCAAGGACCTGACAATGTATTCGTTATTGTCAGAGGTCACTGAGGGTCAGATTGTTCCAATTAGCAGTCTAGACTAGCAGTCTAGTCTATTTTAGTAACCACTCTCACTTAGCCTCTGTCAGATCCTGTTAAAATTTGACCTCCTACACCTTAGAATACAATTTTGCTCATTAAAATAAATGAACCCATTTCAAAGCCAGCACCCCCAAGCCACAGTCCTAGTTGTAAACAGAATCCCCATTGTAAAACTTTTCAATGTACTGGTTCTGTCTTGAAGCAGCCTCAGTATGACCCTATTGGCCGGACCAAGGGAGAAGGGTCACGTTATAGTCTTTCCTGTAAGTCTGGCTGCACCTTTGGCTCTGGGCAAGTGGCGTATTTTGCCGTGTATAATCTGCTCTCATGTACACTGAGCACCCACATTTTTGGCCAAAACTTTCAGGAAAAAAACCTTTCACTTTAACTTTTTAATTCAATTATTTATTTATTTATTTATTTATTTATTTATTTATTTATTTATTTTTAGAAACAAAACCAATTATCGTATTCCAGGGTATTATTTGGCACACAGATATTATTATTGCTTTCCTAGAGTTACACTATTAACACAGATGCATAAATAAAGGAATTAAAAGCATTTATATAGATACAGAATTGGTACTATCCATGTATATCCATGTATAATCTTTATTCTTCCCTCAAAAATTTGGGCAAAAAAGTGCTCTTGCTACACAGCAAAATATAGTAGGTTGCCAAGCCTACAGCCCTCTGCAGCATGGAATGAGGTGCAAGCTATAAGAGCTGTTGCTCAAACTCAGCTTTTATTAATGCTGGTTCACACGAGGTAGAACACAAACATTACATTAATATCCTATGCTCTATAATGTGACACACAGTTAATATGCAGTGATCAGTGGGGATTAACGACCCTGAGTTTCAGAGTCTCAGTCCCAGGTCTGTGAGACATTGCAGCAGGGGGTGAGCAGTCAGTGTCTCACAGGGAAGATCTCTACTGCCTAGATACAAGGCCTAAGGCTGCGGGTGGAAGGATGAGTGGGTGTCTCGGCCTGAGTGGAGCGGTGCCTCAGGCAGCGGGGAAGTTCTGGAGCTTAGTTCAGCAGAGCTTCCCGCTGCACATGGCCCAGAGTGGCAGGGAGCAGGATCTGCTAGTGGGAGATTTACCGTCTCAGCAGTGGTCTGAAGTCCACCCCAATTATGCCGGAAAACTTGGCACTCAGACCAGCTGGGAAATTCCCGGCTCAGAGCCAAGATTCCCTCAGGAACCTATCAGTAGGTGTGCTCCCTCTGTAGACACATCTGTGTGCAGATATCTTGGGTGCGCCACCCTGACAGACAGTTGGCTGGGCACCTGGTGTGACTTAGTGCCATGGCTGACTAGCAGCCATCCCGGTTGACATGAGTGACTCCATTTTGTTCTATATACTTGATGCTGTCTTGCTTGGACCAATGCCATTGTATTTGTTCTGCTCTCCACAATTCCTCAGTTCCTCATTGAGAGAAGTGACTTTGGGTCCCCATACATGAAATGTTAGGGGTAGTGAGTAAGTACATATATACGTAATGTTATTTGTGAAATTCCCACCTATCTAATACTCAGTATTATTTTATTACATTGCTCCAATACTTTTCTCATTTAATTTCAAGGGGTTTTGAAGCAAGTAAAATTTATAATTATTTCAGCATTCACTGTAGTCAAGTCACTGAGCAGTTTCAAGACATTTTTAAACTGTTCAGGCAGTTGTTCAATGTTAGGAGTCAAGGATCTGCTGTTGTCAGCTGATTCCTGGAACACAAGACAGAGAAGGGTCAGAATAGGGAAGGGGGCTTTCATGGATACACTGTCAGATGGTCCTTATGGAGGGTGGGTCCCAAGGTAGGTAGTCTCACATCTCCTCACACTCAGCTCTTAGAAGTTTGTTGAAAGTTCTTTTGATTTCTCCCCTGTTAGTTTGGGTCCGGGCAGTGGTTCCTTCCTGCAGTCTCCCTGAGTGGAGCCAGATATGGCACTGGTTTCTCCTTGCAAGGTCCTCTCTTAGATTTTGGCCAATTTGAAGTTGGCTCTTTGATAGCTTAATGAAAATGGTAATTATAATGTCTGATTTTTTGTTGTTGTCAGTTTCTTATCAGAATCACAGGCTGTAGCTCTGATGTCTACATTTTAATTTCTCCAGAGGCGATTGTGATGTTCATCTCTGGTCTCTGGAGAATGTCTAATTAGAAATCATGAGTTAAATGACTCCATGAATCCAAAGTCCACTGTGATGTCCTTGCTTTTCCCTGGACCAGTGGTTGATAAAGAAGCTCCCGTTCCCCTAATCTTGTATCAAATGATGAAAAAATGATACTGTGTCTGGGGAGATGCTGTTTGTTTAAAGGGCGCTCATGTGGGATTTTTTTCAAACAAAAACAAGTGACACAAATGGGTTGTTAAAAGTTTTAAGATCGTATTTACATCGAAAATAAATACTGCCTACATATTTATAGCTCATTAACCTTGGGTATGCAAGTGCCCAGGGTGCTTTAGGAAGGCTTAGAGCTGGCATTGAGTTGGTAACTGCCCAGCTGCACTTGGCGTATGTTTACTTTCCAACGGATTCTGGCTTTCGCACCTTTAAATAATACTTAGATTTCTGCATTTTTGACTATTGCAAAAGTCCTTTAATTAACATTTATTTATCTGTTGCCACCTATATTAAATGGAGAAACACGGTCCAAAGATAGCTAGCACTTCTGTTCTCTGTTTGATTCAAATTGTGGTAGGACTCTTCATGCTTTGTCTGGAGAACACATTTCTGTTTCCACTTTCTCCAATGTGGCCTCATTTCCTCCATTAATTTCTTTATCTCAGTGTTGCTGCCACATCCACTTCAAAAGATAATTCCCCGGAGGAGCTGGGAGTCTGCCTGCCTCTCTAGAAGACAATGCCTCATTTAGAAATCTGGTCAGATGCTTCAGCACAGCACCAGTGATTGAAAACCTGCCATCTGGAGATACGGTCCGAATTAAGTTCTGTGAGCTTAAGCAAGGAGGTCCTCTGGTCACAAATCAGGCCAATCACACTCACCAAATGCCTTTCTACAATTAGTACTTAGGCTCTTTTCCTTTGATTTTTCCTGGGAAGTGGTAGCCAGAATTATATTAGGGTACATCCATTGAGCGAAAGTGTTCCTGTTACAAAAAGGCTAAGATTTTACATTTCTAGACTAAGATTAATTAATTGGCAATAAAGTCAAAAGTATGTCAACATTTGAATGACTAATCAAATATTTTTTAAAAAACCAAAATGGCATGGGGTTCACATGTATATTAAAACAAGAGAAAATTTTCTGCCACCAAATTCTGGTAATAATACTATCAAATAATGGATTAATAGGAATTTTGTTTACAATAAAAGACAAATTTAAGGAGATAGAAAATAGACTTTTTTTCTGATTAAGAGACAGTTCTTACTTAAATCTAAACAGTTTTGGATTTACAGAATATTTGAGTATATGATACAGAGAGTTTCTCTATATTACTCATTCCTCACAAATTCAGCTGTTATTTACACCTTGCATTACTGTAATATATTTGTTACAATTAATGAACCAAAATTAATGTATATTATTAACTTAAGTTACAGATTATAGTAAACTCCACTTTTTGTGTTATATAGCTATTCATTTTGACAAATTTATAGCATTATGTATCCAACTTTACAGTATCAAAATAGTTTATGTTTTTCTTCTTATATGAGCTTTGGTAGTTTGTATCTTTAAAGAAATTGGTCCATTTCATCTAAATCATCAAATTTGTGATCATATAATTTTTTATAATATTCCCTTACTATCCTTTCAATGTCTATAAGATAACCTCTTCAATTTCTGGAATTAGTTTTTTTGTCTTTATTTATTTCTTGGTTACCTTAGCTAAGATTTATAAATCTCATTGATCTTTAAAAGAACTAGATTTTGGTTTTATTAATTTTTCACAATTGTTTATCTGTTTTTAGTTACATTGGTTTCTGCTCTTTTTCTTTTTACATTTACTTCTACTTGCTTTACTTTTATATTGCTCTTCATTTTTTTTTCATTTTTTAGTTTCCTAAGGTAGAAACATGTATTACTGATATTACTTCTTCTTTTGATGGCTTTGAGTCCTGGGGCTGTGCCCTATGGAAGTGTTGCTTTGCCTCCCCCCACCCGCCCATGTTGGAGCAAAATCTGAAGTAGACTGGAATTGTTTCATTGTCTCTTACTTTGGGCTAATGAGTTTCAGTTTACCTTCCAGGACACATCTTTGCTGTAAAGAGCACTTTGGGCATATTTCAAACTAGTTACTTTTCCCTTCCTTGCCCCAAACTCAGGAGGATTTTTTTCTGCAATCCTTACTGTCAGACCTCAGTAGAGCTCTCGTAGGTAAAACCTGTGATCTTATGGGAGCCTCCTAGCACAGGCACCTTGGGGATTTTTAGCTCTCAAAGTAATCCACTCTCAGCCTCCAGCAGTTCATCAAAAGTGCCTTTTAAGTGTTTCTCCCATCACCTTAGCAGATTCTGCTTCCAGTAAGCTGACTTTAGCTGTGATTTTTGGTATTTACTTCCCTCTCCAAAACACATGTGGCAGCTTGCCCTGCTACCACAGTTTTCTGATAGATTTTTTAAATGTATTTTTAATATATTCATCTTTTTACTTTTCATGAAGATGGAAGTGATGGCTTCTGTACTTTTTTTTCACAACAGAGCTGAAACAAAAAACCCCACATCCAAGATAGCAGGTTATTCTTAAAACTATCTCTCTTCCTAATTTTGAAATTAGGCTCTGTTATTTCAAATTAAAAAAAAAATAAATTGTATTAGCTTCAAATGCTGCTGAAACAAATGACCACATTCTAGAGGCACATCTATCATTCTAAAGTCTGAAGTCATTCTCATTAGGCTAAAGTCAAGGTGTTGGCAAGATTAGTTCCTTCTGGATGCATGAGGTGAGACTCATGTCTTTGCCTTTTGTGGTTTTTAGAAGTCACCATATTCTACGGCTCATAGCCTCTTTCTCCATGTTCAAATCCGATTATGCAACATCTTCTCTCCTTACTATTTCAGTCAACATCCTCAGATCTTTTCTTGACTGTGACCATCGTCGTCTCTCTTATGAAGTCCCTTTGTGATTTCACTGAACCAAGTTTATAAATTGGATAAGCCAAGATGATCTTTTAAACTCAAGATCCTTATTCACTTCTTCAGAGTCCTCTTTTTCCTGTGTGGTGATACAGTCACTGGTTCTGGAATCAAGACATGAATAGATTTTGGGGGCCATTATGTAGTCTAAAATAACAACCAACTATTAGTATCTTTTCAAATAAGATACATTTCCTGTGGTTCTATCAATACTTCTAAATTTGTAGCATTTCATTTTACTTATTTATCTTTGACATAATGTAACTGGACAAGAACAACAACAGGGTTTAGGATGCTTGTCACCACAAAAGCCAAACTCGTGAGGCAGATTCTTGGGAAAAAAGAAAGAGGTTTATTCAGGTGCTGCCCAATCTAGGAGAATGGTGGACTCTTTTCTCCTCAGCAAGACCAAGACAAAAGCCAATGTCCAGAGTTCTTGCTCCAATTTAAAGTGCAGTCCTCAGGGGCTCACAGGAGGCAGCCAAACTGTCATAGCCCCGATCCAGGCTGTGTAGCTTGTTCTTGGATGCTGTTCAAATCAAGCTCTCTCCTAGAGCCTGTCCGTGGAGCCTGCATGGCCATGGGCCATGCAGCTGCCAGGGCCACACAGTCACGTGCTGCCAGGAGAAAGCATTCAAATGAATCAGTGAGTGAATCACCAAGTCAGCAAGAGAGCACAAGAGGCTCCCTCTTGGTGGGTCTGGGCCAGGTGGCTGTTAAGGACATGTGGCCCATGGAGGGAATAAGAAAGTACACCGCATGAGACCAGATCATGAATAAGAGAGCCTCAAAAGCCACCACACATTCCTTTGTTCCCCTGGGGTCATATTAGCTTGGGTGTGAGACAGACCAGTTGCTTTTACCCACTTAGGTTATGTCCACCACCCAACCAATCCCTTCTTTCCCCAAGCTAGATCGACGGCCTCTTTGGTCCAGCACTTCCCCTGCACCATTTTGATTTTAGTGTATTTGCCTGCCCTTTCCTGGCCACATCCCCAGCTGGGTAAGGTAGGAGGGAAGGGCTTTTTCTCTATCCAATTATCTTTCTAGCTTTTCACATGCTTAGGGCAAGAACCTCCCACTGACACCATCTTGGCCAATGGGGGGGACTCCTCTGGTGCTCCAGACAGACCATCCACTGATAACAATAATTTTGAAAATTATGTAGCTTGTGAACAGAAAGATAAAATCATTTGTATAAAAAATTCCAATTTAAATTTGGGAATATATTTTATATATGCTACATTTAAAATTCACAGTATATATTTGAGTTCAAAACTGTTAGCATTGTTGAGTGAGTAGAGACAAGTTTAGGTAAATATTATTTTTATTAATAGTTTGGATGTTCATAAGTTTTATAAATTTTTAAAGTTAGAGATTTTCATCACAAAGTTGTAGGATCATTTACATTAATAGTACCTGGGTTTTAGTATGCCTTGTGAAATAAAGACATATGTTCAGCATTTCCTTTATATGAAGTATGTACTGTAAGTTTTTCTTATTTTAAATAGTAAATTTTTTATTTGTATTATGTAAGTAGATACTAATGTAACTGTATTTCTTTCTAAATAGAAAGCTGTTGTTTTTATACATAAATAATCATTAGCCATGTGAGTAAGGGAACAATTGTGCTCTAGATAAAGAGAATGACAAAAAAAAAATCAATAAAGAAAACCCAAAAGAAACAATAAAAGAGTGTCCTTCAGAAATACAGGCAGTTCCATTTCCCGAGACTGAAGTGGAATAAGAACAGCTAAGACAAAAGAAATTGGACTTTTCAGAAAGGAATATGTATGCTAATCAAAATAATTTTCCTAATATGTATTTTTATTGAAGTATATTTGATAACAATGTTTAAATTTAATGTGTACAGCATATTAATTTGAAACATTTATATATTGTAACAAGATTGCTATTGTAATGCTAATTAACACCTTTATCACTTTACATAATTACCATTTCTTTTTAGAGGTTGGAATAATTAAGTTCTAGTTTCTTAACAAGTTTGATGATTATGACACTGTAGTGCTGTCTACCTCCATTGTATTGGACACTGTATCTCTTTATACACATACTATGATGTCTCCATTCATCAAGGAACACTTAAATTGTTTCCATATCTTGGCTACTGTGAAATAATGCTGCAATGAACACAGGAATAAAAATATATCTTCAAAGTCCTGATTTTATATCCAGTCTTGAAAATGAAGAAGGCGATCTAAGAACCACGCGTATGATTTGCAGCACAGCACACGCCCGCCCAAGGCTACGAAGACAGAAAGCTGGCTCTCCTCCTACCTTTAAATATTAGTTCACTGTACATTTAGTGGTGACAAGGAAGGTGAACGGAAGTAGTTCTCTTAGATTTAATCAAACAGTTCTATTTTGAGTTTTTGAGATGCCACCATACTGCTTCCTTTAATCGCGGCACAGACGTACATTCTCACTAGTAGTACACAGTGTTTCCTTTTCTCTCCACCCTTGACAACACTTGCTATCTCTTGTCTTATTTTTTAAAGATTTTATCTATTTATTTTTAGAAAGAGAAAGGGACGGAGAAAGAGAGAGAGAGAGATAGAGAAACATCAATGTGTGGTTGCCTCTCACATGGCCCCCACTGGGAACCTGGTCTGCAACCCAAGCATGTGCCCTGACTGGGAATTGAACTTGTGACCCTTTGTTTCACAGTCCATGCTCAATCCACTGAGCTACGCCAGCCAGGGCAATCTCTTGTCTTATAATAGCCATACCAAGAGATGCGAGGTGGTATCTCATTGGGTTTTAGTTTTTATTTCTCTTATGATTAGGGATGTTGAGCACATTTTGGCCATTTTAAATAGGCACATAACATTTGCTGTTAGAAATAAGATTGTGGAACTCGTAGGATATCAGGAAAATATGCTACTTACATATTTAGACAAGCTAAAGAATAAGGAATTTCTAAATATAGTGAGGAAGTATATACAATATGGAAAAAATAGAGGAGAGAATGCATCCATTTGGGTTGGGAATTGGTAGGAAGAGACTGCAAAAAAGAATCAGAAAAGGAATCATTGGAAAGGAAGAAGAAAATAATAAGTGCAATTGATTATCAGGGAAAAGATTAAGAGATACAAGGCAGTCAGTGCGATGAAACAGCACAGAGTGGTTAGAAAAGGTAGGAAGTACAATTTCCCAAGGAATTTCTACATTCAGGATATGCTTTGAGACTTAGTCAAGAGAATCCAGTGAGAGTGTGAACTGGGAGTCACATGGCAGTGGAAACATGAGTGATGAGTAATGAATGTGTAAAATCAAAATGTCTATTTTATATTTAGAAGCTTTTTCATGAAGAGAAGGAAATCGCTTTAGCTCTGTAGAACATGGAGAAAAATCTTTATGAATATTGCAGTGACTGATTGTATTTATATTTGACTATGTTAAAGGATAAAGAGTTAAACTAGGGTGGAAAAAGGTCCCGGCACATATGGTAAGGGAAGAAAGGTGGAGCACAAGTTGGGGACTTGGCCTTGGGTAAAAGTGGCCAACTTCTCTTGAGTTTATAAAGATCCAAGAGACTGATTAACCAATATGGATGTCTTTTTCTTTGAGGAAAGAAGGACAATAACATTATTCATCTTGGATGATTGTCTTCACTTCACTGCCAAATACAGAGATATATCTGAACTGTAACAGTGGTTTTGAAGGAATGCCGAATGTTCAGATAAACAGTGTTGAAAATGAAGAAGGAGATCTAAGAACTATGCATGTGATTTGCAGCACAGCACATGCCCACCCAAGGCTACGAAGACAGAAAGCTGGCTCTCCTCCTACCTTTAAATACTAGTTCACTGTACATTTGTGGTGACAAGGAAGGTGAACGGAAGTAGTTCTCTTCAATGTAATCAAACAAAATCCAGGTTAACTGGCACTTTATATGCCACCTATTTTCCCTAAATTTTCCCCTGAATGACTCACCCTTTAATCTTGCTATATGTGTGATTTTTAAAGTTTGAAATTTGTTTAATTTTCACAAGTACTTTCATATTTAATAAGAAAGACATATTTCATGAGCTCTAATTAGGTATTTATATTATTATACTTTTAATTTGTATTTGTGAATTAAGCAGATTTTAAACCATCCAATTATTTCCCATATTACATGGAGAAAGAAATCAGACCATATAATGGCAGAAAGCTGCTACATTACCCCATCTCTACCTGGCCCTCACGACCTTGCACCAGACCCCAGCTCTCTTTTCCAGTGGTGTGCTTGGTGCACTGGAACAAGCTAATGAGAGCGTGATGAGTGCATCTATCCCAACTTCTTCTTCTATAACATCATGGTAGTTGTTTGAAATTACTCATGGTAGACAGTAAAAATCCTTTTTTTTTTTTTTTTTTTTTTGAGAGTCAGCTTACTAGCACACCATTGCTTCACTTTCTGGAGCTTTAGCAATTCTTGCTGTTATAGGCAACCTCTCATATCAGGACATTAGCATCTCCTGTGTTCTTTGTTGTCTGCTTTTTCCTCAAATTTCAAAAGACTCCTCTTTGTACCTTTAGGTCTTCTGCACAGGTCACCACCTCAGTCAAACCTTCCCTGTTTATAATTTTAATGCTCTTGTGCCTGCCCCCACCATGGAACACACACACAGTCTACAACCCGTTCTCCTGCATTTTCTTTTATTATCTCTGTAGCATTTATGATCATCTAATACATTGAATTTTTAAATTAATTCTGTGCATTGCTTGCTCTAATGCATCTAATATGTATTTACACTGTTTTGAATGTAGCTCACAGAAAAGTATCTCTCAGTAATTGCTTGTTGAATGAATTAACAATACTGCTGGCACCTTTAAGTATATTTAACAAGATTATTGATCATGTTTTTGTTTTTTAATGTTTCTTAAAAATACTAAGATGCTATTGTACTTTTATCTCTAGTTATTTTAAGTTATCATTTTGTAACAAAATCGGAAAGATTTTTAAATCATAAAATAATGTATGCATCATGTAAGAAATTAGTATAGGTCAAAGTTTGTACTTACTCATTGCGATTATTATGTAATGACTCAAAATACATTTAAGTCAGATAAGTGCAGAAAATTCTGTTTAATGTTTTATAAAATATATTTTCTATTCTCTCACTGCTCATTAGTGAGGCAGTGTGTTAGTGTTAGTGTTAGTGTTATCACAGGCCCAGCCCGCTGTGTCTGCGTGTTCATCACTGCACTTCTGTAAATGGCATCTGCGGTCAGCAGTGGTCAGTTCCACTATCATGCAAGTGCTCAACACGTACATTTAGAGCAGGTGGTTACTGTCAGGAATCCATGCAAAACCATGTCCATGGAGAACTATATCAGTTGTGGAACACAACGTATTTCAAATATGCTTCTTTACTTGCATCCATTTTCCTGAATTATATTACACTTTTTCTTTCCATGACCAGGAATTAGAAACAAAAATTTACTTGAAAGCAATCTTCTGCTTGCTTCAGTAATAATGAATTGAATCAGTGCCATTCAGTATTTGAATAAATTTTTGAACTGCAGTATAAGAAGAGACAAGTCTGTGCCTAACTGGATTATCTCCCAAAATTTGGCAGTGTTAACATAAACAAGCAAACACACAAACAAGGGTGATGATCTGAAAGCAGTAAATGTGCAGAGGCACCATGAGCAGAGGCACGGGACACAGCAGTGTGGATGAAAAGAACCAATCTGATTCCATAGTGAACGTGCTCTCTAAAGAGTCAATTTGGCCTCATTTTAATTAATACTTTATTGAAGTCATTCACAAGTAAAAATGAGTTTAATTACCTGAATGTGAACTTCATTTCAATGTGTTCTATTTAAAATGTTTATTTTTTAAAAATTATCTTCAATCTCTCCGTTTAAGGCCCTCATTTACCCAGTCTATATGACACCCAATTGCCACCATGGTTGAAAACACACACTCACACAAACACATCGCTGTTTTGCGGGTTTTGACCACCTCCATTTTTTCCTCATGGTCTCTTTGCAGCAATGCTCAAGGCATTTACAAATTTGTTTCAAACTCTTTCACAAACTCAGTTCTTTTCTCTCTCATTTTTTTCACTGTTTCTTTTGCCACACTAACAGCAAAAGAAGGATAGAGAAGCAAAGAAGAAGGCTCCAATCATTTTGCAAACATGTTCTGCTTTCTCACAACTCACAGTTCTGCAAATGGAATCCCAGTTCCTCTTTTCTCCACCTTTCAAACTATACATTTTTTTAAAAAAAGCAGATCAGATATCCTTTGGAAAGTTTTTTCTCATTCTGACCCTCCCGCAAGTTAAACCACTATATTGGTATTTCCGTGGAATTTTGTCTTGCGGACAAATGAAAGGAGTTCTGTGGAAAGTAACCCATAGGTGATCTGATCACAAATTCCTAGCTGGTCATGGTGGGTAGTCACACCCCAGGCCTGTAACTTCTCTAGTGAAAGGTTTTAAGCCAGTCCTGTCCTTTGCTTTTGTGCAATCTAGGTTAACACATCTTTGAAATATCAGAAGCAACACTCCTCCAAGGGGTTTTAGCTTAAAAAATCACTCTTAACTTGTTAACTGTGTTGTACTACAATCCCTGGCCTGCTTTCTCCAATCTTCTCTGCTATCCCTTTATTTAGTGTTCAGGTTTATGTGCCCAGCTGGTAACAGGGTCTCTGGAATTGTTTTCCCTTGTTAAATCGATTGAATACTTTTGTTTTTCTAAAGTCACTGTGGTATTTTCAGTACTATTTTGAGAAATTAGATTACCTAGTTGGAAAAAGGACAATTTAATCTTGTTATTGAGGTTTTATTTTTTAACATTTATTTTTCTATGTAATTTTGCCAAAACTGCCATATGTACAAATATGAGATTTGATTTTCTTAAGTTTCATTTCATTCCATAACATCAGCCCCTTTCTCCAAAATTCATACATCAGTATTCTCTCTTCCAGTCAACTAAACTTTAGCTAAATAAGACCATTCAAATTCATCTCTTCATATTATTTTAACTTCGAATCACTGAATTGCTTTCAATGAAAACCACATCATATATATTTTACCTTCTTTTCTTCTATCTGCTAATTGTGCCACTGTTGTAAGTGATTCATACATCACTAGGATACATTGCACCTTGTGTTCTCCACCCTTTTAGCAAGTGTGTTCTCCATTCTTCTTCAGTCATCAGATTCCAGGGCCATATCCTTGGGCTTTAATTACTTTAAGATAAAATCAGACAATAAAAAGGAATCACTTTCTTGTAGAACAAAAATGAAGAAATATTGGCAACTTTTCTCTTTCAATTTAATTCTACTAGTATACCAGATATGGAGCAAATCAGGACATTCTGTTCATTAACTTTTTACCCATTATTTCTCATATCTTGCTTATATGATTAGATTTTGTTATCTAATACTTGTGCTCTTTAAACAATATCAGTATTACAATTTTCTAGTATATTTTAGCCAAGTAAATCTGGCAACTGCATTACTGACCAGCCTTAGGGAAAAATTGCAAGTGAACAGGTCACGGTCACTCTGATTTGTAACATCGAGAAGATCCCCTAAGTGAAATAAGCCAGGAGGTGAAAGACAAATACCATATGATCTCATCTACAAGTAGAAACTGATCCACAAAACAAACAAGTGAGCAAAATAGAACCGGAGACATGGAAATAAAGAATAAACTAACAGTGACCAGAAGGGAGGGGCGAGGGGGATAATGGGCAAAGAAGGGGAAGGGACAAGTCAGGGAACATGAATAGAGGACTCACAGGCACAGACAAGGTGGGGTGGCATTGACTGTGTAAGGCATGATAGGGGACTGGGCATGGGTGAGCAGTGGGGAAAAGGGCAGGTTAACTGTAACTGAACAACAATAAAAAACTAAATAAATGTCTATATTTGAAAAGAAAAAAAAAAGAAAAAACCTCTCATACCACCCACCAAACTTACTCAGTATCCCTGTTCTGCACTCATTCCAATATTCAGGAACAAATATTTCAGTATTTGTTTTTCCTTTCTGTCCTCTGTTCTCAGAAACTAATTTTATATTCCATAGTCCAGCAATATAAAAACCAAAAGTGCTTTCTTGAACTTTGTAATATTAACCTAAGCTCCCATAGCATGTATACGTATATGTATATGTATATGTATATGTATATGTATACACACACACATATCCGCTTCACCATTCTAATTACAAAGTTGTTCCTTCTACTATGTAAATTAGTATTTTTCCTCTACTCTGAATTTTAAAAGTATCTGTTCTTTTCAGATATTCTCATAACATTGTATATCAACTTGTTACAGAGAGACCTGATCAGGTCACTGGGGAGGATTAGGAAGGGGCCATAGGAGGAGGGACCCCGAGGCAATGGTAAACAGTCTAGGACAGGACTGGCTGAGAAGCTGAATGCCTCCGAAGTACATGGAATTATGGGCCAGAAGATTAAAAATAACGGGAGGGCAGAGAATGGCTCTAGGGCTCTCGTTCTGGAGGATGCCAGGATGATGGTGCTGCAGCTGCCTGAATACAGTATTTAGAAGGAACTCCGGGAGCCGCCTAGGATCGGGCTGGCCTGGCAGAGGGTGGCAGGGCTATTCTTTTTTAGGTGTTGGGTGTTCTAGAGGGGAGGGGCTCTGAGGCAGAATATTGCTATTCTTTTAAAACTGTGTAGCTTTTGTATCTTATGTTGTTTTAGTTTATAAACTAATCTTATAGAAATAAGATAATTTACAACTAACTGGGGAAATAACAGGGAGACATAGAAGATAAGAGTATAGCCTTGATTGATAGTCTTGAGTGACTAATGCAGCTGTTATTCCAAAATTGTGTAGCTTTTAAAGAAAGACTCTTCTTTTATCATCAAACCTTTGCCTCCAGAAGTTTGCCTAGAGGGTGGTGGTGGGCAGCAGGACCCCACTTGCTGTTCAGTCACAAATGCTTTTCAGTGCTTTCAAGTTCCTCCTTTTATTGGCCTGTTTTCACCACCGTTTAAATACTCAGTTCTCTCCCACAGAGGACAACCATCTCTGATTTCTTCTACTCCTGGCTATCAACCTGCTCTCCCCACCCTCTGCGTTTCCTTTGATATCATTCAAGTGGAAATATTTTCATTTATTATATTTTTAATTACATCTCCTTGTATATAAAAATGCTATTGCTTTTTGCATATTTGTATCTGTTGACTTTGCCTAATTCATTTGTTAGATCTACTGTCATGTGGTGGATTTCTTACTCTTCCTATGTGTATAGAAAAGCTGTCTATGGGAAGAGACAATTTTCCTTCTTTCTTTTCAAATTCCATGCCTTTTAGTATTTTTTTCCTTTCCTTTAAAATAGCGAGGACCTCCAGTACGACGTGACACAGATGTGTTAAGAATGGGCACCCTTGCCTTATTTACTCATAATGGAGGGCACAATTATTTTGCAGCTGGACCGCAGTGGGGTGAGGCTGTACAATATTCTCTGGGAATGGCTCTATGTCTTTTTTTGGCTGTTGGCCAAGTTGAAGGCTATGGTGTTTATGATACACTAAATTTCAAAATTCTTCTTGTATCACCAAGGCTAGTTTTATCTTTGATGGCTTTCACCTAACATAATTGACTAGACAGCACAGGTTAGCTAGCCAGAGGGGCATAAGCCAAAATCATCACTTCACCCATATCTGGGTGGTCCAACCTACAGACAGAGTTTCGGTGTCTATGGGCATAAAAAGGACATTTTACCCAACTACCTCTCAAATCCACAATGCTGCCAACACTCTCATTTCCTTGCTTCACCATATATTTGCCTATAAATGAAAGTATTATGTGAATATGCTCCGTGGAGTCTTCTGAGGTCTTTAAAATGACCAAATTGGAGAAATCTTTCCTCTATGTTATGGAAAAAGAATTTAATTTTTCACCATTAAGTACAATGTTAGTTGCTGTTACTTTTATTTTCATAGGTGCTTTTTGTTAGGTTGAGGAATTTTCCTTATATTTCTAGTTTCATATTCAGTCTTTTTTAAAAAGTTGTCATCTTTTAAAATAATCATACTTCCCCTTACTCTACTATTATAATGAAATGCATTGTTTGATTTTTCAGATCTTAACTTACTTTGCTTTACTGTGATAAACCTATCTTGGTCATTATACAGTATATTTCTATATTGCTTAAGTCAGTTTGCTAATATTTTGTTAAGGATGTTTGCATCTAATACTGATTAGTGATATTGGCTGTGGGTCTTGTTTATTGGTTTGTTTGCTTGTTTTCTTGTTGAGTTATGTGCAAATTATTTGAAAGATTTGGTTTTTATTGTTATGTTGGCCCTGCAAAAAAAGTTAGGACAAGTTTGTTCCTTTTCTATTTTTTGTAATATTAGTGCTATTTTGTCCTTTAATGTTTGCTAGAATTCAGCACTGAAACCATGTGAGCTTGGTGTTTTCTCAAAGGCAGAACATTTTAATAGGTATAGACTACTCACATGCTCTGTCTGTAAAGGCCCATTAGGTCTGGGTGGTTAATAATACTTTAAGTGTCTTCCATAGTTTCACTGTTCTCTTTGGACCACTGGTTCTATCAATTAATTAGATGGTTGTTAAAATATCTAATTGAATTGGTGGAAAATTTTCAATTTCTTACCTTAATTTTGTTAAATATTATTTGAAGTATTTAGAAGTCATTATGAAGGGCATACACACATTTTTATGTCATTCTAAGTAAATCACCCTGATATCATTATGATTTATCTGTTTTTATCTCTGAGAATACTTATGGTCTGGAAGTACATTTTACCTGACATTGGCTTGGCAATCTAGCCCTGTTATGCTTACAGATTTTATATTATATCTTTGTGGCAGATAGAGTTTAAGAATCTACGCTTTTGTGAAAGTACCTTTCCTTAGAACCCTTGCTTCTTAGCAATAGATTACATGAGGTATGACTGTATGCACATAATTAATATGAGTAGCACCCATCTTCCTAGAATTTCTCTGTCCTTCCACTTGCTGGCTTTGAAGAATCCCTGCATCCTACAACTGCAAGAAAAAGATATGGTACCAACAGCCATGTTCTTGAGAAAGCAGATTCTTTCCTACTGGAGACTTCATATGAGATCCCATTTCTGTATTTGGCCCTATGAACACAGCTTTGTGAGACACAAAGCAGAACACCAAGGTAAGTAAGATGCACCTGAACTTCTGGTCCACAAAAGCTATGAGATAATACATGCATTGCCATACAAGGCTATATTTGTGGAAATTGTGACATAGAGATAGAAAATGAACACATTAGCCCATTGTTTTTGTTCAACATACCTGTGTCTGTACATTTTTGGTGATCTGTAAATGGCAAAGAGTTGGAGCTTGTCTTGTTTTCAATTATGAAGCATTTCTTAAGTGGTGACTTGGGGATATATGTTTCTTCTTAGTTGTGCAGCAATTTCAAAATATGAGTTCTAAGGTTTCATTGGCAGGGAAAGAGGGGGATGAAAGAGAAACTGGATTTTAATTGCTTCTGCTTAAAAGTGACACATTTCAAATCTGTACAGCCATAAGTAGCCATGTGAATATGGGGACTGCAGGGAATCATAGAGAACATATATAAAGCCACATGTATATACAAATGCTTAACAGGGAACCAGTGGAAATAATACTAGGATTATCAATTCCAAAAGTTTTATAGTGTGTTTCTGGAAGTTTTAGTGGATATAATTAAGCAATAAAGAAAAATTATAATTACTGCAAATAAAAGAGTAACATAAACTGTAAATTTAAGAGGTTATCACTTGAAAATGAGTGGTTCATATGAGAGGAACAAATTAATACCTTCACAATGATAATTTGCTCAATCTTCTTCTTTTTTTTACTCACATCCAATCAGGATGCACTATAATCCGTATTAATCCAGTCAAACCAGTTTTGTCCAGTTGTTCATTCTCTTTGTTTCAGTAGTAGCATATAGATATATCTTTATATCTTTATACATCTTCTTTAATTGTGTATTCACTATACACACACTAAATATGTAATCTTGGTTTTACTTTCCAAATTACTTATCATGTCTTTTGGATTGTTTTATACAATTTATTTTTTATATTGTATATTTTCAGCCTCCAAATTTTGCAGTCTCCCTGAACTCACACATGGACTCTGTTCCTCTTTCTCTATAATATTGCTACATGATCTCACCCACTCTTGCAGCTTTAAATGCCATCTAAAAGCAAGTAGTCTTGAAATTGATACCTCTCAATTGAAGCCTTTACCCTGGAATCATTTAGGATCTCCTCCTTACTATTGCTGTTCAAAATTTCACTGAAATGTCTCTTGGTATGAGTTTCTTTCTATCTATCATCTATCTATCTATCTATCTATCTATCTATCTATCTATCTATCATCTATCTATTTTACTGCTCAGTAACACAAGACCTTCAGAGCATATGAACACTCCTTTTTCCAGAGTTAAAAAATTATTATATTTTAAAATAAAATCACTCTTCTCTATCAACTGTGTCCTGTAAATTTAAAAGTGCTATTGTAATACAGATGGTAAAGTATACACTTTTAAAAATTTATAATGTTTTCTGTTTTTTTCTTAATGTTTATATAAGATCCTATTCTGTTTTTGAGGTATATATTTTCTTAGATCTGGGGAAGCTGGTTGAAATAACTGTGTGTGTGTGTGTGTGTGTGTGTGTGTGTGTGTGGCCTGATAACAGCAGGTGTTGGCAGCTGATATTTGGGGGTAGAAGACTCTGTTATGTATTAAAAATAACTACTATAGATTTCATCCAAAGCTCATCCAATATTGCTTAATCTTTTTTCCAAATAAGTTATTTTTTATGCATTGATATTAGAGAAAGAAAGGGAGAGAGAGAAAGAGAGAGATCAATTTGTTGTTCCACTTATTTATACTTTCATTGGTTGATTTCATTGGTTGTATGTGCCCTGACTGGGGATCAAGCTGAAATCTTTACACTTCAGGATGCTCTAACCAACAGAGCTACTCAGCCAGGGCCCAAAGAGGTTATTTCAATAAATCAGATCGGAGAGTAAAGTGAATTACATGGCTAGACTCTCCATAGCGTGTGAGGTCCTAGATCAAGTAATGGAGCTGGGCATTCTCACAACTGTAGGCATAGTAGTATTTTCCTCTGGCTCTGGAAGACATTCCTGCAATATCTTCCTAGATAGAACTGCCCTTCCTTTATTTTGGTTTTCATCTGCTTTCATGAGACGTTCTAGATTTCCCTCACATTTCTGCTATGATTGTCTTCCAGCTTCCAATACTTTGATATGATGCCTAGTGACAATGGATAACACAAATTTGTGACTGCTTAGTGTCTGTCTAGAAATACTGGGACTTCTTTTCATAAGCATTGATGATTATATATAAAACTAGTGCTGTGGTTACTCCCACAGTGAATTGTACATATTACAGCCTTGAAATAAGAAAGATGTACCCAATATCGCTTTGCTGCATATGTCCTCCAGGCAATATTATTTATCCTGGGTTTGTATTATATCATGCTGGTGAGATATTTGCTTTTTGCAGGCAGTATGCTGCAAGAAAAAGTAGAAACTAGCTCAAACAGGAACTACTTTATGACTTACTTAAATATTTTTACTTGACAGCATTCTCAACAAAGGTCAAAACAGTTCTTGTAGCCTCAACATTGTTAATTAAAGCAATATATTAAAAAATTTTGGTTTTATATAATGAAAAATTTAAAAAATATTTACTTGCTGGCATGAATATAATATATCATTTATCAAAGGAGTATGCTTTTGTAAAAAAAAAAGTCTCCAATATATTAACAATAAACTTCTATAAAATAGGTACCAGGAGGGAATATAATGTTGAAAAAATGATTTTGCTTTGTGCCAAAGAGATAATGAAACAATTTTCATACATATGGCATACAATAAAGGCCAGAAAATGTCCAAATTCTATCATTTCCTGCAATACATGTAAATAATATCTGTGCATTCCACTTTGCAATTGCCAAAAAAATTGATGATGATGATCAGTTAATCATGTCTGTGCTGGGGAAAGAATTCATAGGCTGAATATCATAGAAGACAGCAAAGTGTTTAGATCTGTGTATCTCAGAAACATCACTGATTAAATGTCCATGCATTTAAAAATAAATATAAGTATAAACCAACTTGTTTAAAATACAGCACCTTATCAGCAGTATCCCTGAACTTATGCTTCATGTAGAGTATTATATGATCACTGATAAAATAACCAAAGGTCTTAAGACATGAGTGTCTTTATGGTAACAGAAGAAAAGTAGGAAAAAATACCAAGAATCATTAGACTCATGAATGATCCTGGGAAAATAGAGGCTTAGGTTTAGATAATACCTGTGTTCTAATCTTTGTCCCCTTTGGCTATTTCTCATGGCTGGTCCTCAATTCCTATAATTACTGATTGGCAGAGATGACCTCACAGATCATGTTCATCTTCCTCTCTAATGTTCTATGATTTTCAGATTTCATAGCAATCTTCTGAATGATTAATATAACCAGAAGTAGTCATTAGCAATTGTGCTATGGGTGATGGTATTTGTCTTACATCATCAGATCTTAGCAAGAATTTTCCTATGTTAAAATTGTAGCTCTTAGTGTTTGTACATTATAGAACTATGCCCACCTAATTGAAGGTACCAAGTTCAGAAGGGGGGAAGAGATACATGACCTGTTTAGTACTCCAAAAGTCAAAACAGAGTCTCACAGTTTTAGCAATATTTGAAATAATAATAAGCCAGTTCAAGAACTTTCAAGTTTGAATATTTAAGCATTTTAAAACTGGTCAATCTAAAATGGAACCATCTCTCCATTTTGAAATAGGTAAGGCTCAGACTTGGAACATGAAAATTCTTAATTAAAAAGATGTCACTTTTCACATTAATCAATAAATAGAATATATACAATGATGAGGAAGAATTGATTAATGAGATGTACAAGTTCCCAGTAAGGAAAATGTTTTACTTCAGGTCTCACTGTAATTTCCTAACTGTTAATTGAAATATCAA
Source organism: Anoura caudifer (assembly GCA_004027475.1). Lineage (NCBI taxonomy): Eukaryota > Metazoa > Chordata > Mammalia > Chiroptera > Phyllostomidae > Anoura > Anoura caudifer. Next base: position 13,792 of record PVKU01010417.1, on the reverse strand, counting down.
TTTTTTAAAATTTTAATTGTTGTTCAAGTACAGTTTTCTGCTTTTTACCCCATCCCATCCCCACCTCTCTCCGATTTCCACCCCCTTTTTGTTATTGTCCTTGTGTCCTTTATACTTGTTCCTCAAACCCTTCCCCTTCCCCCCTGAAATTCCCTCCCCTCTCTCCTCTAGTCACTGCCAGTCTGTTCTCAATTTCAGTGTCTTTGGTTACATTTTCCTTGTTTGTTTGTTTTGTTGATTAGATTCCCGTGAAAAGTAAGAAAAGAAGGCCTCACAGAAGTAGGTCTCTTAGAGTTTTAAAGAATAAATAAATAGCTTTGGGACATATAAATATAAGATTAACATTATGTGTTATATGGTCCATATTGCTTTATGTGAAGTTACTATATTCTTTGTTAGCTATAGCCTCTGTTAAGCCATCTGTTCATGTTAGATTGTACAACTTTCAATACACTAAAAAGACATACTAATATTTGTTTCACCTAGGTATATATTATTTTTTATTTCTTATTGAAATATATTTTACATATAACATTGTGTAAATTAAATAGGTACATCTTGATTTGATACATTTACACATTGTAATATGATTGCCATATTACCTCTATCATATCACATCATTACCACTTCTTTTTTTGTGTGGTGGGTATAATTACTGTCTAGTTTCCTAACAAGTATGAAGATTATAATATAGTACTCTTTTCTATATTCATAAAATTTGTATGGAACACAAAAGATTTTAAACAGCCAAAGCATCTGGAGAAATAAGAACAAAGCTGGAGGCATGATACTTCCTGATATGAAGCTATACTACAAAGCTATAGTAATTAAAATAGTATGGCACTGGCATAAAAAATAGACACCTAGACCAAATGGAAGAGAATAGAGACCTAAGAATTAAAGCCTCACACATATGGTCAACTAATATGCAACAAGGGAGCCAAGGACACACAATTGGGAAAGAGAGTCTCTTCAACAAAGGATAGTGTCTTCAACAAACCACGTTTGGAAATTGAATAAACACATGAAGGAAAATTAAATGAGACTACTATTTTATGTCACTCACAAACATTAACTAGTGATGGATCAAGACTTAAAACATGACCCGAAACCATAAAAGTCCTAGAAGAAAACAGGGAAAAATCTCCTTGACACCGGGGCTAACAGTGATTTTTTTGGAAATAACACTAAAAGCATAAACAACAAAAATAAAAAAACATGTTGGGGATATATCAAACTCACCCAGGAACATAACAAAAAGAAATTTCCAAAAGTCCACTATTAACATTAAAATACTTTATTAAGTTTGTAGAATATCAGCTATTATGGGGCAGTTTTTAGGTAAAATATGCTCAACATTAATATCCCTGTGAAGCATTATGTTTGCAATTCTGATTAGATCTGTCCAGTAGTAGAACATCAAAAAGACTATATTAATGGGCATATGAAAGAATGTTCAACATCCCTAATCATCAGAGAAATGCAAATTAAATCCTCAATGGGCTCTCCCCTCACACCTGTCAGAATGGCTACCATCAGTAAGTCAACAAACAACGAGTGCTGGTGAGGATGTGGCAAAAGGGGAACCCTTTTGTGCTATTGGTGGGAATGCAGATTAGCACAGCCACTGTGGAAAGCAGTATGGAGACACCTCAAAAAGTTAAAATATTTCTTTCCATAGAAAACATGGTGGTAGTGATATTATGTCATTTATGAAGCTAGCGTTCATAATGAGGCACGCAGAACTAGTAGCAGAATAAGAGACAACTCAAAGCACTGCTCATTTTCCCAGCTGTGGCTGCCAAATGTGTGACAGAGCTCAGTGGCTGTCAGCTTACATGCTCAGCTACAGCTGCACGTAGATGGTTGAGTGAGCCTGGCTGAGACTAAATTTTCTCCAGCTGATGCATAGACCAATGAGCGTTATTAGTGCATGCTTCTTGTTTATGCCATTGAGTTTTGCTGCAACAACATCTGGTAGCAATAATAATGACAAAAATAATTTATATGAATCCATACCTTAATTTTTATTTTCTCAAGGTCATATTCTAATAGTACATATCAGTATCCAGAAAAACTAAATCAAATGCACAGTTCAATAAAACTCCCAAAATATTTATGATGTCTGTATAACTATTCTTAGAGTTTATACTCTCTACATCATATTAACTGGTTTAAAATGGCAAGATTCTTTTTTTTAATCCTTGCTTATTGTTGGCGGTAATTTTCTCAAACAGAGCCATGCTTCCCACTCCTCTTCAAATGAGAAAATACATAAAGCGTTCTGTGACTTTTCATTGCTAAGATATCAAAGTTTATTGGCATACTGTGTGAGACTCTTCGCAAAGTATCCTGAACCAACCTTAGCGGTCTCACCTGCCGTTAAGCCCTAGGCATCCTGTCATGGTGCATAAGTGTATGACACCTGAATGCACTATACTCTTTTTTTCTCTGTGACTTTGTCCTGCTTCTGTACTGATAAGCATAGGAAATACAGTCAATAATGTAATAACTATGCATGGTGTTGGTGGGACCTGAAAATAATGAAGAGACCACTTTGTAAAGTATATGGTTGTTTAACCACTAAGCTGTACACCTACCTGAAACTAAAACAAAATTATATTGAATGTAAATGGGAAATGAAAAAAAAAAGTTTAAATGCATGTTGTTCAAGCCAAAAACAAAACAAAACTCCTCTAAGGAAATACTGCTTATTTCTAAGATAAAAGGCAGGGATGTGTGTGCAAGATCAGAAAGACAGACCTCATAATGGGAGGAACTGAAAGAAAGAAAGCCCCATTGTGGGCTAGCTAGGCTTGTCCTCCCCTCCCTTCCCCTCCCTTTCCCTTTCCCTTTTCTTCCTCTCTCTCTCTCTCTCTCTCCCCCCCTTCCCCCTCTCTCTGTCTCCCTCTCTCTCAGTTTTGGAAATTCATGGGAAGAGAAAGGGAAGGAGGGAGAAATATGACTTGTATCATATAAGACAGATGAGAGGGAAGTTGAATACATTTTTGATATTTTTTAAGATACTGGAGTAATTAAATATTTAAATTGCTTTCCAGTAGGAGAAAAAAGAAATAAGGTTAATTGATGGTAAATAAAGGAAAATGTAATTACATTTTTATGATACAAAAATAAAAATGACAATAAACACAGATTACCATCTCAGAAAAAAATCAACTTAATCAACTCTTTGGAAGTAATTTCTTATAATCTGTTTTATCATAACTACTACTCTCAGTCTTCATAATGTTTTAAAAATATTTTAAAAATAAATGATTTTGTTTTAATTTGCTGAACTTTGGTTTAGTTCTGAATATAATGTAAAAATTTTGTTTATTTTTAAACCTATATTTTAATTTTCTGTTAGTCTCAAATGTCTTATAGGATTGGTCAAACTTATATGAAATGTAGCTACAGATATATAGTAAAAAATAGAAAAAATAAAATAGACATTCCAGTACAAATAGCTAAGGATTATTTTTTGTTAATTTATTAATTCAATAAATTTCTGCTGAAAGTTTCCCATCCATGCACGTATCTAATATATGTGTGCTTACCATTTGGAGGCATAAAGGTGGATGAATAAGATTTGTTCCATGTCTTTAAGGAGCACTCTTTTGTAAGTGAAATCATTGTGACCTAAAGCACTGCAAATATAAAGGAAATATTCAATTTAATGAGAAAGACTGATAAGTACTTAAATGACAAAATCAGAGTACCAAATGTTATGAAACTATAAAGTGCTGACGCACCTTTGGCATGAAGAGTGTAACAGTAATTTACATGGACGGCATGGCTCTTGGTGACAAAAAAAAGAATTACTTTCCAGTAGTGAATTTAATGCACAGACTTACAAATATTCAAAAACAATGAAAGATTCTCCTGTTTTCAATACCCTGGAAGCTTTTACTAAGTTTGTAGGGGATTCTCTTATGTGTTCGTACACTTCAAGGCAAGCATTGATGTTGAGACTGAAGTTTCCTAGAGTACATCAGGGATGAAAAGTTACAGTATAAAAAAACCCCTGAAAATGCCATGCTAATTGTGAAGTTAGAGAATTCTTAATTTTAAATAAATTATGTATGAGTTTTTATTTGCATATACACTAATTTCTATGCTCTCTATGGAACTCCACTAACAATAGATGAAATTTCTTGTTACACGCAATTTCCAAAAGTGGTACTTTTAGTATTTTTAATTTCACCTTTCTGATGGCTTTGTAAGGTAATGTGGTTTTAAATTTCATTTTTTTGATGACGAATTTTTTGAACATCTTTGCATGTGCTTATTGGTCATTTGCATATTTTAATGACTTGAGTTTGTTTTGATATCATTAGTTTATTTGTATATGCTAAAATGATGGCTTTTTTAGACATAAGCTGTGCATATATTTTCCCACAGAATGTGGTTTTCCCACTCATTTTCTGAAGTGTGACTTTTCATGAGTTTCTTCTAGCCAGAAGAAAAATCATTTTATGGCTTCCTATTATGGCTTAGATTTTGAATTTAGGTTATGGTTCATTTTCATGTATGGTGTGAGATAGAATTACATATGAATGTCATCCTTTTACAAAATATATTTTTAAGAAACTTCCTTTTTTCTTTTGAGCTGCATTGGAAACTGTTTCAAATGTCAAGTGGTAAATATAGCTCTATTTCTGCGTTCTTTGTTTTTTAATCCATTCTTAATCTTTATGTCAATGTTGTATTATTTTGATTAGCACTGATTCATCTTAGTTACTGAAGTCATGTGTAGTATATGTTGATCAACTGTGTCAAATTCTTATTTTTCAAGATTGCTTTGTAAATTTTACATCTTTTGGGTTTCCATTTACATAGCATGACCACTTTGACAATTTCTGAAAAAGAAATACCTGCTGTGTTTATTACTGGGATTGTGTTAATTCTGAAGATTATTTGGGAGAAATTATATTTTACAGCCATCTGTTCAAAGCATTAGAACATAGCATATGTCTTCTTTGATTTAGCTTTTCTTTGAATTCCCTAAGCAATGTTCTACAGTTTCCACTGTAGACAACTTATACCTTTTTAAAGTTTATTTATGTGTAACATATTATTTGATGCTATATTTAATACATGCACAGCTTAAGCTGTGCCCTTCATGCTGATTCTGGACTTTAACCAAATGGGCAGAAGCAAACATAATGCAAGCAAAGATTTGCAAATCACCCCAATTCTGTTGGAATCCTGCTATTGTATGAAGAGGACTGGGGTGTTATGTTGAAACACTCACTGAGGAGTTTGCTGCTTTGCTAGAATGTTCCTCTAGACACCCTTGGCACATACCAGGACAGAGCCCCTAAGGACTTGACCTCTTGGATTCTTCCAGAAGAGACTCTCTCCAGTCTACATTCTGAGAAATGAAAGTGGATTCCAAAGTTGCCTCTTCTCTGCTCAGTTGGAAGGAGAAACCCTCTGTTTTTCAAAACTTCCCGGTATTATGTATGAGTTCATTCTCCAGTGTCCCCAGCATCTTTGCTTGCTTTCTCTTTCTTGTATATCCACTCTGTGTTCTGTCAAATAGCTGTGTTCTCTGGTTCTTCACCTGTACTATGAGGAAATAATTTATGTATTAGTACAACTTTGAAATATTTCTTTCTTTGACCCAATTCTTTCTCTGCTCATCTCTCTCTCTGTCTCCCTCTCTCTCTTCAGTTAGTGGCTGAGATAATTTCCTTCCCACATTTTTCTTCATGATTCCACGTCTGTGCAATGGTCAGCCATTCCTGCCTGGAAACATCTTTACCCATTTTTGCTCACACATTTTATCTTTATGTCATTTTTGTTTATCTCAGAGAATGGCACGATTCTTTTTTATACTTTTCTGTATGAATTTTATTTTTTCAATTTAATCCTCAAGCAACAGAGCTGGAAGACTTGTCAGGTACACTGTCTGAAATGAATATGTAATAAATAACTATGTGTTATATCTATTTTCTCACCCACTCTAAGTTTCTCCCACTAGAAGGTGAACTCCACAGATGCATCACAGGGTCCGCAATGTCTGGAATGGGACTCTCATGGGGCCAATGTTCAAAGTACATTATTGAATGAATAAATGAATGAAAGATACTAAAAAACAAAACAGCTGGGATACTTAATAGTGATATATAAGATATGAGTAATACATTTAATGTTGGTTTTTAGCTTTTTCTATTTGACATTTTTTACTGAAACAAAGGAATGTTCTTGAAAAATATTTTAATGAGAGTAAAAGGTATAATACTAAGATAAAAATGTAGTTGTGTACAAATATTTTTGTAATTTGCGAATAAATGTAAAATTATAATACTTTAATAAAAACAGTATTTGGGCACTTATATAAATATAGGTTTGTGGCCAACCAAATTAGAATGGAAACATTTACTCTACATTTAGTACTATTTTCTGGAAAGATGACTGCATTCTAGGAAGTTTCTGTCACTCATCTCGTCTTCCAGTCAGGGCACCTGTCAGCGTTCCTGGATCCCGACTCCGCCCTCATGACCAGTATCTAATTTTTAGCTAGTTCTTTAAATTGCAGTTCTGCCACATCTTTCTCAACCCCCTTAGGTCCACAGCATGAAGGGTTTCTGTTTCCTTCTTTGCCTCGGAAAGTAGAACACTAATTATTATTTTTCATGATAATAAAAAACTAACAGGTAAAACTAGTTTAATCTAAATCTATAATTAAATTATTTGTTATATGGTCAGAACCTATAACAATAATTTTTAAGGTATAGATGATACAAGTGCAAAAGTAAATGGTGGAACATTTCAGCTTACAGGTTTCTACTTCCCCTGTTTATACAGCTGTTTTAATAAGTGCAACCCTTCTGTTTCTCTTTCATGAGCAGTGTGTCTGAACAATCTCTGCCCTCTCAACAACATGTAATATAATTTCTGCTTTCAGTGCCCTTAAGCAAAGCGATTATCCATGTTGGGAAAGCAGCATGTTAGCATTTTTGATGTAATCCTTGTATTGTATTTTACTTAGAGGCATTTTCTTTTTCGGTATTTTCTGCAGTTACAAGCAGGGGATAAAAACCATGAAATCACCAGAAGTAGTGTCACTGCTGTGCATCTGCCTCGTGGTGGTGTGAGGAACAATTTCCCTTCTGACAAGGATGTCATGTAGCATTAGCAAAATGACCTAAAGTTATTATTTTATTAGAATACTGTAAAATGAGATAGACATTAAAAATGAGTATTCACAATTACCATGTCATCTTTGAAATACTCATTCCTTGATGGTTATTTAGTAACATTGACAGCGGCAAACACTCATCACTAATTTACTAGTTATGGATTTTTTTCTTTCATGGATTGCTACATTTTTACAATTTCAGATAATTTTTCTGCCATTAAGTCAAAATATAATATTCACCAAATATTTGATTAACATATCAAGGACTCTGTATTCTGTTTTCCAATTGTAACAGCATTACTACCCTTAAGTAAGCAAATGGTTGTCTGTAAAGATTTTTATAATTACTATAGCACTTAATACTTACTTATTCTATAGCATATAATGTAGTATAAATTTTCTGGCTTAGCACTCACACTGACATTTCTTTTATTTTAGGCATTTGTCCAATAAATAAAAGACACTGTACATTGATAGTGTGGGTGGCTATAAAATCTAAAAGTAATGTTGCAGCTGTGAGAAAATAAAATTTAAATTATTTTATCTATAATTCAATTAAATAAGTTAAAACTTTACTTCCAATGTTATCACAAATTTTTAAAGTGACATAAACAGGGAAAAAGGTAAAGTTGAAAGCATCTAAGTTCTTCAATAATCTAATTGTATTGTTTTAATCTATTTATAAGAAATTATCTGCCTCTTTGTTAACAACAAATATTGCTTATATAATAATAAAAATAAAATAGCAGCATATGCTAATTAGCATGGATATAGAAATTATAAAATCATAAGGAAGGGAGTGGAAATTATCATTCATTATAGCCTTTTGAGAAAAACTGTCATTATAATTCTTAAAAATTCTATATTTGAGGTAATCATAGAAAAGTTTGTAGAATCTCACAGATTATAAAGTGAAATTAAAGCTAATATAAATTAGTACTCAACTAGCATCACATGTGTTAAACTTTTTAAGATTATAAATTTATTCATTTATTAAAAAATGTATATAATTAAACAATATGGCCCCAAACACTGTCCAACACTTAGGATGTACCTATGAGCCAAGTAGGAAAGGGTCCCTGATATCTTGGAGTTTATATTCTAGCAGGGGAAGCAGAGAATAAACAATCAATACAATACATTTTAACTTACATAGTGTCTAAAGAACTGCATTAAGTGCTATAGAAGGAAAAACAATAAAAGTAGAGCCAGAGAGAAAGTAGAAACAAAAGCATCAACTGAAGGGGCAAGACCTCATTGAAAATATGAAGATGAGTGTTAACTAAGCAGATACCTGGGCATAGGGAATGTGAGGCCCTAGGAACAGCGAAAGCAGAGTAGTCAGAAAGGACGATGACTGGCTGGACTTGAAGAGTAGAAAAGGAGACAATATAAAAATTATGATAAAACAAGGGCTGTTCAAATAATATATTGAGATGACCTAGGAAACAGCATATTTGTTTGTTTCTATCAAAAGGGTGTGTGTGTGTGTTTTCCTCATGCATAGAGGGAAAAAATAGAAAATAAGGAAGGCAAAATTGGAGGAAAGGCACAGGACAGGCATTGAGTCTTCTCAGAGTATACTTCATGATTAATGAATCATATAAACATATTACTATATTAAATACTTTAAAGTAATTATTAAAGGAGAAAAATATAGAAAATATTTTAGTAGTTTAAAATATTAAGTTAATTGTAAAACTATAAAATGTTTTAATTAAAACATAGTTGGCATACAACGTTGTATTATTCCAGCCATAGAACATAGCGATTTAACTTTTATACTCCTTACAATGCCATCATATGTGTACTAAACATCTGTCACCAAGCAAAGTTATCACAATATTAACTGTATTTCCTTCACTGGGCACCATGTCCCTGTGGCTTATTTTATAATTGAAAGTTTGTACCTCTTAACCCTCTTCACCTTTTTCACTCACCCCTCCCACTGAAATTGTAAAATATTTTAAGTCTTAAGCAAAATCTTAAATACCGAAGCTACAGCTGTCAACCACATTAGAAGCACTTAAAGACGTGGAAGAGAAAATCAAAGAAAACACATTGGGCAATACCTTTAAAGCAGAATATCTTTATAATGAAAAAAAAAAACAGAAGCAGTGTTATATGAAAATATTTTTTAAAAGAATAAAAGGGGGGAAGAAGAAGGAAGGACAAAGATGAGGAAAGAAAAGGAGAGAGAGAGAGAGAGAGAGAGGCAACAGACAAATGTACAACCACTTATTCCCCCAGTGTACCAAGAGGAGTAAGGCTAGAAGTTAGTTAGCCATGCATAGTAGACAGCTCAGAGCAATTGAAATACACATGTGGAGTGTGTAACTGTACATATGTGTGTGTGTGCAAGGCTGACTGATGCAAACTCAATGTCAAAAAAGTCAAGGAAATGTAAAGGGTACCTCACAGGTTATCATGGAATTTTTCCCTACATATAGATCAATGAAGATGGATATAAAACTTTATTCATCTTTTTAAAATTGACCATTTTTTGAATTTTTTAAAAAAGATTTTATTTATTTATCTTTAGAGGGGAAGGGAAGGAGAGAGGGAGAGAAATATCAATGTGTGGTTGCCTCTCATGTGTCCCCTGCTGGGAGCTGGCCTGAAACCCAGGTATGTGCCCTGACTGAGAATTGAACCGCGATCCTTTGATTCACATGCCCGTGCTCAATCCACTGAGCTACACCAGCCAGGGCCCATTTTTTGAATTTGATTAACAAATAAAAAAATCATATGGCCAAGTTTCCCTGATGAATTTCTGGGGTTTTTAGCAGGTTTTTCTGGGGTATTATTGGTGGAAGATTATATAACAATAAGAACAGAAAACAAATTCTAGATATACAGAATCAGAGGATTTACCAACTGATCAGTTTGAGACTATTCCCCAACTCTCCTGACTTGGTGAGAATTGGTAGACTGCACAAACCATATCTTTTATGCTGAAAATTTGAATGTCAAAAGCATGACTCTGTTGGTTAATGTTAGTTGGTGACATGATGATTGTGTGGATTTGAAATCATCCCAGAAATGCTTGATAAGACATGACTCTGCTCTCTGCTCTGTTCTCCACACAAATAGCTATTAGAGTTCAACAACTATACATATCTAATAAATACATATATATAAGGTCTGTCTGGAAAATGTTCAGCCATTGTTAATATAATGAGAATGGTTTGGGTGACATGGATGTAACCTGGCAGTCAAGGAGAGTAGGCTGGAATACCCATGTGTGAACAATGACAAATTCACTACACTACTAGTCAGCAGGGGCTGTAGATGCCATTGAGTGACCATGTGCATTGTGTGGCTGTCACATTCAAAATGACTGAGCAAGTAGAGCAATGAATCTAGGTGAAATTTTGCATTAAGATTAAAAATTTCTCCATGGAAACTATTCATATGATTCAGAAGGCCACAGCCATGAGGAGCTGGTGACTGGCAGCTTCATCACACTATGCCTGCTTATGCATCACGTCTCATGTAGAGTTTTTTTGGTGAAACATCAAATCACCCAGGTGACTCAGTTCCACTACAGCCCAGATTTGGAACCCTGAAAACTTTGGCTTTTCCCAAAACTAAAATCACCTTTGGAAGGGAAGAGATGTCCCTGCACAGGTTTGAGAGTTACTCATGTAACAGTTAAGAAGAAAGATGGCATATAAATGTAAATAGAGAAAGTGAAGAGAGTTTGATATATAGGTGATAAGAAACAGAGATATATTTATAATTAGCTTTCAATTTGACATGAATGAGACGTGATACATAAGCTAGGAAAAAGTTTGGACTTAAGATGATATTTCAAGGTCAAAGTTGTGGCTATGAATATCAAATATTATGAGGAGTTAAGAATGACCAAGAGTGGATGGTATTAATTCATTGCTTTCTTCCATCATAAGAGTTTATTGAATAGGCACAAAGATGTAGAGCTATTTGTTGTCTTATATGGGTAATAGTTAAAGAGAATTTTTTAAAAAATCATGTACACTGACTCAAAGAGTCCAAAAAATCTTCAGAAGGGAGTTTCCAATACATCCAAAGGAAAAAACCAAGGGTAACTGATGGAGACGATCCAGAGGAGGTGGGTGGAAAAGGTTTCATTTTTATCCAAAAGAGATTTCCTCAATCTGTGAAATGAATTCCATGGAAGTGAAAGATAAATGGTCTTCCTCATCAATGAGAGCTTGAAAATTTGGTTTATTGGGCATAAACCAAATTTCTGCCATAAATTTGGTTTATTCAGCGGACAGCTATGTGCCCCATTGTTCAAACTCTAACATAAAAACCACGTATTAAGAACATGTCAAGGAGAAAACCAATTATACTGTATTGAAAGCAAATGAACTGTGAAGCTGGTCCAAAAGTAAAAAGGAAAAGCGACAAAGAATATGAATGTAGAAAAAGATGAGAATGTTCAGGAATATACGGCATAATGTTTGATTCATTTATCTCAGTTGCCTATTTAAAACACTTAAATTTATGTTGGCCAAGAGTAGTTTAATTTTAAATAATTGCATTTTATTTCAGCGTTAGAAAAATTCAGTTTTACCTCTAAGTCCTGGGGAACCCCATGATGAAATATTAGATTTGAATATTTGTCTGCTTCTTTTTCTTTCTCTTCTTCCCTCCCTCTCCTTTTCTTTCTTACTACTCTCTTCCCCTTTATTTTTTCTTTAAAGTCAGTGAATTATGCAAAGGGCATCACTTCATAATTTTATCACTATCTTGTTTTTTTTTTTTTTTTAATTTTTAAAGCTATTCATAATACCACCTCTTAGGTAATTCAGATAACCTAGCCTGTTACTAATCAAGATGCAGGCTCAAAATACCACACACTGAATTGAAGAAAGATTTTGATCACCTTCTGCTTTTAGAGAAGTAAAGGGAAAAGCAGTTCTATTTTTAATTTTTTAAAGAAAATGTCATTACATTTTCATCATGGCTTAAAAAATTACATTGTCATCAACACATAGATTTTCTTTTCTTTACATCCTTGCCAATATTTATTGTCTCTTATTTTTTTGATACAGTCATTCTAACAAGTGTGACATCTAGTTGTAGTTTTGATTTTTATTTCCCTAGTAATTAGTGATACTGAATGTGTTTTCTTTTTTTTTTTAGATTTTATTTATTTTATATTTAGAGGGGAAGGGAAGGAGAGAGGGAGAGAAATATCAATGTGCTGTTGCCTCTCGTGCGTCCCCTGTTGGGAACTGGCCTGCAACCCAAGTATGTGCCCTGACTGGGAATCGAACCGTGATCCTTTGGTTTGCAGGCCCACGCTCAATCCACTGAGCTACACCAGCCAGGTGAGCATATTTTCTTATACCTGTTCACCATTTTTTAAAATCTTTATGGGTGCTTTATTTCAGCATTTGGAAAAATGTCTATTTACTACCTTTGCCCATTTTTAATCAGATTGTTTTTTATATTGAATTATATGAATTCTTTATATATTTAGGATGTTAATCCCTTATTGGATATAGGTTTGTAAATATGTTCTCCTATTCAGCGAGTTGCCTTTCCATTTTGTTGATGTTTCTTGTTTCTTATACTGTACACAAGCTTGTTAGTTAGAGGTAGACCTTCTGATTTGTTTTTCTGGTTTGTGCTTTTGGTGTCATCTTCAGGACATTGCTGCTAGACCAAAGTCAGAAAGTCTTCTGTTTATTTTCTTCTAGGAGATTTATAGTTTTGGGTCTTATGTTTAAGTGTTTGACATATTTTGAGCTCATTTTGTAAGTGGCATGAGATGCGGGTCCAATTTCATACTCTACAGGTTACAACCACAAGGGTTTGATGGGAAGTCTTTGCCACAGGCAAGCCTCAGATGAGTCCCCAGCCCTGACCAGCCTCTTGCCTGGAGTTTTGTGAGAGATCCCGAAATGAGGAATTTAGCTCAGCTATCCTCGGGTGCCTGAGCCTCACACGTTCTCAGATGATGTGTTATTTTATACAGTCAAGCTTGTGGCAATTTGTTATGCAGCAAAAGATATAGATTTCAGTACCTGGAAGTGAGGTGCTGCTCTAATAGATACATAAAACTAAGGGAGTGGTTTTGGAATAGGGCACTGGATGCAAGTTGGGAAATTTTTGAAAAGCATACAATTGTAAGTCAAAACTTTGAGGGCATTGCCAGTGAGGGCTCAAAAGGAAGTGAGGAATATTTTATTAGAAAATGGAGTAAGAGGACCTTGGCTGCACTGTCTTGTAAACCAGAGATTCACGGGTTTGAATCCTGGTTGGGGCACGTGCCTGGGCTGCTGGTTCAGTTCCCTGTTGGGGAACATCCAAAAGGCAGCCATTGATGTTTCTTTCTCACATTAATTGTTTCTCTCTCTTTCCCTCCTATCCCCTATTTTTAAAGATCAAATAAGCATGTGCTTAGATGAGGATTTTGAAAAATGGAATAAGGGGGATCTTTGCCCACACCAGGAGAGTTTAGTGAAATTCTCTTCAGCTGTTGTGTGGAAAGCAGAACACATCTTGTGTATGAACTTGGTTATTCTGCTAGGAAAGTCTCCAGGCAAAACGTTGGAGATGCCATCTCATTTATTCTTTCTGTTTATAGTAAAATGTGAAAGGAGAAAGATAATTTGAGGAAAGAACTAATACAAAGAATTTTATATTTTC